>LGRX02034389.1:0-43787 GCA_001247695.2 Cymbomonas tetramitiformis | reverse complement strand
CGACGGTTAGATCGTTCGGTCGACAAACAGTCGACTGGAGGGCTACTGTATCTTCGACATCCTAGCGACACAAACTAGATTCGGTTTCCGATGCGGATTTCATTTTTTTCTGATCGAGCGGTCGTTCGACGGTTTGATCCGTCGGTAAGTAAACAGTCGACGGAGGGCTGCTGTATCTTTTACATGCTTGCGACAAAATTTAGATTCGGTTTCCGAGTCAGATTTCATTTTGACTGATCTAGCGGTCGGTCGAAGGTCCGATCCGTCGGTTGACAGACAGTTGCGACAACCTGAAGTTTAAAATTTTGGATGGCGAAAAGTTTTGGGGCACCTTGACACTGTTCGAACGACGATGTCGAATTCATGTCTCCATTTATTTTCTGAAAACCTGCTTTACCCCTTTAAGGGAACGAACAGAATTCACTGTTTTTTTTTGAGAAGATTCTGTGCGGTGGTCTCGCGACAAAAGAATATTCTGCGACAGCGACAAAAATGACCAGTGGTGCGACAAAAAGGACCAGGTACCTGAAGCAAGACAGTTCTTGAAGAACAAACTGTTCTGAAGGGACTCGTCTTCGCTTCAAGCATGAATTGAACACCATGCGGGTATCATGTGGCTTATTCGATCAGCCGATATTGTTGTTCACCCAATGCCTTCGGGTTCACAACCCAATTGTGGTAACGCTTGAGAAGCGTGGGGGCATTGACGTATATGAGAGAGCATTGAGCTCGAGCAGCACTTCTGGAGAAGAGACTGCACTCATACCCACAAAACTCTTGCGCGTGCTATTGTCGTTCAATAATAGCCG
The DNA here is from genome assembly GCA_001247695.2 of Cymbomonas tetramitiformis. Taxonomy (NCBI): domain Eukaryota; kingdom Viridiplantae; phylum Chlorophyta; class Pyramimonadophyceae; order Pyramimonadales; family Pyramimonadaceae; genus Cymbomonas; species Cymbomonas tetramitiformis. Next base: position 42,978 of record LGRX02034389.1, on the reverse strand, counting down.
TGCCATACATATCGCTCGCATAGCGAGCCCTAACAGTATATATATGCTGTAGCCTGAAAGCATATTCAGCCTGGATGCATTTTCAGCCTAGATGCATGTTTAGTGCAGATGCATATTCAAAAATAATACAAGTAATAAATAATGGTAGTAGTCTAGAAGACAGGCAGGCAGGTGATACCCATGGTTCTTGGTGATGGCTTGTACAAGCCTAGTTCTTGGCAGTCTAATCTTGGAAGGGGTTGTTCTACGAGAGCATGTGTGACATCCTACATGCTACTATGGTTAAGGGGGGCGCCAACGGGGGCGCCAAGGAGGACGCCAAGGAGGGCTATGTAATACAGTGAAGGGTGGGTAGGCAAAATACAAATGGAGTGGAGACATACCTTCTCTGTGTCAGCCAGCCAACCATTTTGCAGGCCGCTTTCACGCCAAATGCCATGGACCGCAGCTAGGTTGCCTTCATTGAAAGGAGTACAATCGATGGAGTACTCACGGTAGGTGTCGGTAGTCTGGATGGCCTTAATGACTTTTGGTGCTGGTGGGAGGTTGCTCAAGGCGCAATGAAGGCACAAGCGGATGACAGGTAGAATAGCTTTCGGAGGGATGTTCCCCAAGTGGTGTGCACGGAAGGTGAATGCCAAGTTGTCGCGCCGGCGACAGCCCAAGAGCAGATGGCCGGACATGATAACCCACTCGTGCTCGTGGGGGGGGCACCAAGAGTATCCAGTCGGGAGAAGCGTCATCCTCGGTGGCAGCATTACGTCTGGCCAAAGGACGCGCCTGTGTGCGGAAGGAAATTCCAGAATTCACTTATCAAGTGTGCGCACATCCAAACGCACAAAGGGCGTGGGGGATACACAAGGCAAGATAACGGAGTGCTGAATGCTGCAATGCGCAGCAATGAAGGCGGGTACCATATGAGGTACCATAGTATCCATATGAGGAGGCATGGCAAATTCCAAAATTCCGAAAGTCACAATTGACGTGATAGGTAGAAAGGTGCACACCTGGTGCAAAAAGTCGAACATGAGAGCCCAGTCCTTAGCCGCTGCCTCCCTGGCAATTTGTTGTTGAGCCTGGTTTGGTTCCAAGACCGTGATGTCACACGAACGAAGTCGCCCGCCACCCCACACGGATTGTGGAACGAGCCTGCGATGAGTGAAATAGAAGAGCGTGCGTAAGGCCTTCGGAATTGATATGGAAGGGGGAAATTGCGGAAGAATAGTGTACATACGGAGATATGCGGAAGTTATACCTTCGAGGCGTGGGTGCTTGGCGCTGCTCTTCACAAAAGGAGCGGAGGGCTTCATACGTTTTGTCGTCAAGGACACCCCATTGGTTACCCTTGTATTTGTGGTTGACCATTTTGGTTGGCGATCACTGTAACAAACCCGAAGTTGGTGAAGGTGTAGACGTGCTTAAACGTTTTGAGCGACGTGGAGGGGCAGCGGTTGGCGCCAAGATATTAGAACGAGCCTGCGCAACAAAAGCACCAAAAATGAGGGGTTATGCAAGAAGTGTCTCAATGAAACTAGTATAGCATTGTGTGTGGGTTAGGGAAAAGTGACCTACAACATGAAAAGTGCAAGAGTGGAAATACCTTCGGCAGCTGCGGAGTGGAAAAGAATGAAGGCGAGCCAGTAGGTAAAAGAAACCGTTGGCTTTGCTCGGGAAGTGGGCTAAATTGCGGGTCAAGCAAGTGAAGCAAGCACACACGCGTTTGTCTTCCTTAAAAAATGCAGATATGGCTTGTTGTCCAGGCAGGGGCTTAAGTTTCTTCCTGACTGGCATGCGAAGTGAAACCGGAGTCGCCTGGAAGGTTTGGTGTCGGAGGTATCTTGATGCTAGCCCCTTCGATATTTCTCAACTCTATCATCAGCCGGATCGCAAGCAAAGCGTGCGCACCACGCAACTCAGGATGCAACCTGTCTAAACGCACACCTTCGTTATACAATTCCTTCAAACTTCGTCGCCGACGCTTTAACAATGTTTTGATTGGTGCAATTTGGGATAAAATTTTGTTTCCTCTTTCACGTTGAGCTTGGCTTACCATGAGAGAAATTTCGAATTTGAAAAATGTGCTCACAAACACATTTCTGCTGTATATCTATGCACGAACGGTAACAGCTGTTGCTCGATGAACCTTTCGCCTTCCTTTTGCAAGTGAAGCAAGCACACACGCGTTTGTCCAGGAGGGTCGTTTAGACTTCTCCTTCGCTTGCGCTTGAATTATCGGTAGATTTCTAATCCGTAGCAAAGCGTTCGATTTGACTCACTCCGTGGGGTCTCGTTCGATCATTTTAATTTTCGATTATATCCACGTCACCGGTCTATCGTCGGGATCTGTCATATATATCGGACGCACGTAACACACTTGGGGTACCGAATGGTGTGTCGTGCGTTGATTTCACGTTCGCAGAGCCTCACTAACTGGACGTGAAAAAGTCCGGGGAGTGATTGTTGTCACTCGACTGCGTCGTGAGTCTCGGTGGCGCTGGCGTTACTGTACTGCTCGTCATTCCAACATGAACATCACCGGGTCGATCGTGGGCGTTGAAAATAGTATATATATTTATTTACGACGGTCACGAATGTATTTGGGAGCTGAGGAGCCCCCGGTTTCGTCGGATGCAAGGAAAGAACGATATGCATCTAGGCTACAGTATATATATATATATATATATATATATCAAAGCTCCTAAAACACTGTGAAGCAGGCAGTGAACAACTCCAGATATCACAAACTAAGATGAGATAATAAAATACTGAGGTGGTTTTATTATCGGAGAGCGAACGGAATGCAAGGGTGACGTGGCACCTCAGGTCGAGGGGTGACTAGAGACGGTACCGCTGCCCCCCTTATAGGGGGCAACAGTCGGTGCCTCCTCCATGACACCACTTCACCACGAAGAGGTGAGGTGCCACAAGAATGCTTCATGCATGAACACGAACCTAAAACCCTAGCTAATAAATGTCAGAGGCCCAAAGGGACCTTTTGCAGTCCAACTAGAAGCGGGTCCCCGCATGGGCGTTGGCCCGGAACATTCTATAAGGCTAAGGGTGCCAGGCCCCACCACATTCAAAGAATCGCTAACTGAATCTAAGGTGCACCACTAGTCAGTGGCACGCTGACGATCGTGTTGGTGGCGATGTCCTCGATTGCAGCAGAAGTGGTCGTACACTGGGAAGTAGTCGGTCAACCAATGCCCCTGCGATGCCAAAGCCTAAAGCGGCTTGGCACCACCAGAGCGAGTGCGCCAACGAGGGTAGTGATAGCAGGCGCGAGGTGGAAAATGCGGCGTGGACACCTCCAGCCACACGTGACAGCAGGCGTCCAAGATGGGAAAGGTGCACGAGCACCACCACACACCACCATACAGCGGCCGAAACGTACGCAGGGTGGAGGCGAAAGCGAGCGATGCGGCGGGCAGAGCCTGTAGTTGTCAGAGTTCTTGTTGACGATTGAGACGATGGACTCGAAGTTGGTGTCTGGTGCACGAGCACCACCAGACACCCCCAGATGATAGATAGCCAGCGGTAAGATGTTGTCGACGTAAGCGGAGGGACACCACCGCTGAGTGCACAGCGGCCATACGCGAACGCTGGCATGCAGTGGGCATGGCCACAGACCGCAGACTGCAGAATTCTGCACACCCAAAGATAGGGTTCCTAAGCGAAATAATAACTTCTCGAAAAATGAAGTAAACCAAGCGTGGTGACAGGCAATCCCGAGTAGATTTTCGCAAGGAAAACGCCAGTTACGTCAAAAACGCCGTACGGTATGCCAATGCTCCGGCAGAAGAGGTGCTGCTGTCCAGAAAGTTGGAGGCCTAGATAAAGTCGTCGGACGCGCGAAGCGTGCGTGCAACCAAGGAACAAATGGAGTCCCAAGCATATGTAAATCCAACGGGACGAGTGTAATCCCAAGTGGAAGTCAGATGTAATAAATGAGCGTTGGGCGCTCAGTCAGATGACGCGACGGTGTGTCGCGGTATACCGCAAAGGCGGCGTTGGGATGACGTAGTCCTGAATGCTGAAATGTTGGGGCGCGAAGTGCACGCGCAATCAAGGGAACAGTGGTTCCTTGCCAGATGGGCGGTGCCAGTGGGGCACGCGGAAAGCAGATGGGGGGTGAAAGAGCAGTGCGCTCAATCAGATGTGCGTGAGCGTGCGTCACGGGGTACCGCAAAATGTTGCGGGATCAAAGAAGGCGAAATCTATGAGCAGCCACTAACCAGTGGTCAGACCCATATCCATCATAGGGAAAGAGAAACTGTACCGCTAGACCAGAAGCCCGAAAAAGGTGAGCCAGGCCGGGAATCGATCCCCGGACCTCTCGCATGCCGGGCGGGAGCTCTGCCGTTTGAGCTACTCAGGCTATTGGTGGCGACTTCGGTGCGGTACAGAGTACTGAATCCTCAAAGTGCCACGTAGGCGGCGAAGAGTGAAACACGAAGGATACAACTTCCCCCCAATCTGCCGTTGCGGTGCGCTCAAGGGGGCATCGCGCGGCTTTGTGCGGCGCGACTGTTGGGGGCGCGCGGCCAGCGGTGCGGCGCGATTGTATCCTCCATGAATCCAGGCGAATGCTTTTAAAACGAACCCATTTTCGGGCATTTCAGGTTTCCCGTCGGTCACGAAATGGACAATGAGGGGATATATATATATATATAAGTGATATATATATACAACGGACGCAGAAAAACGCAGTGCCGGATGCTCGTGATAACATAAACTGAAACAAGATAGGCATTTACGGGCTATCTAGCGAAGCACGGAGCGGAGGCACTGTGACAGGTGACACACACACGGCGAGGGGTGACAGAAGGAGAAGCAGCCCCCCCCCATACAGTGGGGGGAGATCGGCTCTCCCGTGACACCACCGCACCCCGAAGGTGTGAGTGGCCATCCCGAGAGGAAGAACCCTAAACCTAAACTCAATGTTACCCATGTCCAAGCACAAGGGGCTATACCAGCCCGGCTAACTGCTAAAGAAAAAGCAGAGGCACCACTTAGTAGGGGCTACATTGGAGTCTAGCTTTGGTTCTCAAACAGTGCTGTCGGTTGAGCGCCCGCCCTGGAAGGGCGGGATCCACGGGGTCTCGCGAAAGGCAGGCCAATCATCGTCCGCCTCAGTGAAACCAAGCATGGAGACGGGCTCGGGGTCAACGGCCTCGTCGAGCTGCGGTGAGTCCACGGAGCCGCCATCGACAGGCCGTACAGCAGGTACGGGTTGCTGATGAGTTTCCGCCTCGGCGGAAGGCGGAACATGCGGAGGTGGGTCAGGGACGATGAACGTGAATGCAGAGGGTGACGCCGGCGATGCAGAGGTCTCGGGTGGCACCACCAGAGAATGCGCGGCGGCACCACCAGCCCCCTGCAGCGAAGCGAGCGCGGCAGCAAACTCCTGCGGCTGCGGCCGCGTACCCGCCGGAGGTGCAAGTTGTGGGACGCGCGAGGGGTTGTAAGCCTCCCTGCACGTGAATGGGCAGATGCTGTTCGTGTCGGGGTGCGAATCCGTGAGCCCCCACCACAGGCGGAAACAAAGAATGCACGGGAATCCCGCACCCTTCCAGCGCAGGATGAGTGCGTGAGACGGTTCCGCCCGCCACTCACCGTCCAACTTGACGGTGTGGGGAGGCTTGGGGTCGTAGGACATGGCGTTGAAAGTCGGGGTTTTCTTCCAGCCGCCATCGCTTTCAGGCGGAGCGGTGCTTACGGCAGGGGTGGCAAACGCCTTTTCTTCCCTCCACACTGTGCGAATACGGAGGCACAAAGTGGAGAATGAAAAAGACGTACCACTACGGAGGTCACGGATGACGTTAACGTACAACGGGGTGACGAACGGAGAACTCTTGGCGGAGGTGGCAAGGATGTGCCAAAGATCTTTCACGCGCTTCGCCTCGGAGTAGTCAGCGTTGAGGCGGGCGTGCTTGTCGCCAAGAGTACGGATGGCGGTGAGCTGCGGAGCGGGGTCAGTGTTCTCGTCGATGATGGTGGCCCGCATCTTCTCCCAGAAACGGTCGGTGTCGGAGTCCGGCACGCCCTCAACCTCATAGCGAAGGCGCTGAAGAATGTACCGGCCGTCACCAGGGTGAGAAAGAGCCGCCTCGGTGTAGAGGGCCAAAGCCGTACCACGTAGAACCACGGGTAAGACGGTGAAGACGATCTCGTTGAGGACAACATGATAAAAATCGCAGTCGTGCTCGAGGTCGAGAATCTTGGAGAACTCGGAGAAGGAGATGGGGTACAAGACGTGGCGCAAAGCAGAAAGCAGAGCCGCAAAGTCCGTATCCGCAGTCTCGTCGTCCAGCGTAAAACCATTCTTCGGATTGTAGCCACCAGGACGTAAGATGGTCACGACGTCGGTGGAATACGTGAAGGCATACGAGAGTTGCTCCAGATACTCATCCTCCCTCCCTTCCTCAACTGGAGTGGAGGGGAGAACAGACGGGTCATTGAAGAAACCGGAGGGTGATGGGGAAGCGCGCAAGGACGACGGCCGAGAACGCAACGAAGCGGTTGTGACAATCCTACGCACGCGAGAAGCACCAGGCGTGGAGGAGTGTGAATTTGACGGAGGGGTTGATGACGGTGTGCCAGAGCGGCGAGCATTCCGCAGAGATTCTGCGAGACTGGTCTGGCGATTTGAAGACATGACGGGCAAGAAGTACGGGTCCAGAGTTAAAACACGGAGTAACGGTAAATAAAAATACGGTGACGAAGTCCTCCAATCACAAACGGTAGGAAGGCAACGGAAACGGCAATACGGATAAAGACGGATGTAACGGAGATAACGGAGTAACGGATTAATAAACGGAGCTAGAATCGGCAAACGGAACCGAAGCGAGCAAATTGAAAACACGAACACCACTCAACGTGATGTGGGTCGATAACCTCACGAAATGGACAATGAGGGGATATATATAAGTGATATATATATACAACGGACGCAGAAAAACGCAGTGCCGGATGCTCGTGATAACATAAACTGAAACAAGATAGGCATTTACGGGCTATCTAGTGAAGCACGGAGCAGAGGCACTGTGACAGGTGACACACACACGGCGAGGGGTGACAGAAGGAGAAGCAGGCCCCCCGCCCCCATACAGTGGGGGGAGATCGGCTCTCCCGTGAGTCGGATCAAGTGAAGCGATGTGGGGATTTTGGCTATACATGATATTTGGTTGCGCCCCCTGCTACGCTATTACTATAGTTACTCCCCTTGGTGTATCCCTTCGTCTAAACTCTCTACTCTGGGGGACGAGCGAGAGGGGGGGCTGGACCAAAAGTTTCATATTTTCGAGCGGTTCTACGTTCTTATTTATTATTTTGTCGCGTGTCCACATGGCGCACGGCAGGCCCTGTTCATTCGTGTGTGTGTGCGTGGAGTGCATTTTCGAGATGTTTGCTGCAAATCCGAAATCGTCGATATCTGGGTCACATTTTTTGGGAAGTGGCAATAAGTGGAACTAAGAGAAGAGCTGATTGAGCCTTTCCGTCGTCTGCTAGAGCTCTAAGACTTACAGACAGGCAGGAGGATGCTTGCGAGACATGGCGAAGCACCATCGCACACCCTCTGAAGATCGCAAGAGCCCCTGAAACTCGACCTGACCGCTTTGGTATCCATCGTGCACGGGGCACGAGGCCTAAGCTCAACTCGTGCGTTCAGAACTACACCGCTTACAATCGAATCGCAAAATGCATAAATCTACCAAAGCGAGAGCTTCCGATTCTGGTCACGACTGGCTAGGCTCCAAAATTCAGAAATATGAAGAATTCATGGATCGTTTAAAGGTGTGAAACGTACACTCCCTTGGCCGCTTTCCGATTCGTGTCCTACTTGACTACGAAATTCAGCCGTTTTCCCATGTTTTGTCTGCCGCCATAAGGTATCCACTTGTGGGTAGGAGCTCGGACACTTAAGCGTTTACCGTGTTGTTGTTCTCAACCCTACTTCTCTTCTTGCGCGCTGTACGTCAAGTGAAGGATGCAGCCACTTGCTCCTTTGGACTTTAGGCATGATCGGATACGATATTTGAGTTGTGTTCAGAGAGATCTCCGGCACGCGATCGGTGAGCGTGAGAAAACGCAGAAGCAACTGGATTCCTACAGAGATCTTGCAGACAACGTCAAGGTCAGGGATGCCCCGAAGAATCTTCTGTCCTCAGTTTTCTTACAATATAGCTGCTGCCCTGTCGTTTTGCCCTCAAAGCAGTTACTACCGGTGTTATCACGGATTCCTTGTACCTGTGGTCTCAAACCATGTTTGCAAGCGTTTCGCACTGTCGTTTCCGACCCGTATTAATTCAAATATCCTTGAATCATTTCAGTTTGCTTGCGACGTCTTACTCGCTCTCCGCCCGTCTGCTGAACAGATGTTAGGGTTGGAAGGTATCAAGGACATGCGCAGCTTGGTCAATCTCGGATCAGAATTCTTTGTTCAGGTGAGTGCAGACGTACGGCTCAAGTTGGCTGCAGAATCCGGTGAGGTGGATACGTGCAGAACTGCTCTCAAAGTTCGCACCTCAGGAGCTTTCTGGGTGTCCTCTGTGACTGCACTCAGGCGCAAGTGACCGATACGTCGAAACTGTTTGTCAACGTTGGATTAGGTGCCCCCTCCCTCCCTCGTGTTTGCAGCGACAGACACGTTGGTAAGGCTGTGCGAGAACTTTCCTGGAACTCTGCTTCGGCGCCCCGAAACTACGAAAGGCTATAATCCGGGGTGAACCCTTAACGTGAACATATCTCGTATCCCGCTCAAGTTTTTCGCACATGGACGTGGGCGTTCGGGCAGTACACCACATCGAGTCTCAGCGTCTGGTGAGCCCAAATCTGGCGGCTCAAACCGAAGCGCCAGTACGCCACCTGAGTCTCAAAGTGTCTGGTGGTTCACCCGGCGGCTCAAACCGAAGCTGCCTGGGTAGTAATACACCACACTCGAGTCTCATAGCCATGGGTGAGCCCAACGGCGGCTCAAACCGAAGCTGCTCGGCTCAAAGCACCACACCGAGTCTCAGCGTCTGGTGAGCCCAATTCTGGTGGCTCAAACTGAAGCGTACGAGAACGGAACCAAGTGTATCATAGCGCCGTCACGTAGGCTCGAAGAAAATAGGCTCCGGTCGGTGTCCGTCGAATCAGACCCGCACTTGTTATGACTTTCCCGGTTAGGTCTTGTCACACTTTTCACGTCGATGCGTCCTCCGGATAACAAGCGGATAGATCTGCACGACCTCGCCCCTTGTTGTTTCGCATCCGGAGGTAGCCTATTGAGCACCTCCGTCGACACCTTTTAGATGGAGAACAGAGGCTCTTTCATCTTCACTCTCTAAGCTTTGCTGGAGCACAACTCGGCTCTAATCCTCTGAGTCCTATTGCCTCGGGAGAAGGCGAAACTACTTAGGGTAAGGTGAGGCCGCTTTGGTTTAAAGGGTGGCGAGGCTTTGCTGCTGGAGAGCAGGCTTCCACGTTGAGCTCACACACGAAGAGACTTCAAAGTTTGTGGAGGTGCGCTAAGACTACGCCCTGCCCCGTGCAAAGCGCGGCCCAGATGCGCTTGGCTGCCTCGAGGGGTCATGATGCTGTCGCAAGCAAAATGGCACCGTGTGGAGGGTGCGCCCTGGCCCCGCCTGTACTGCTCCGGCACGCCATGGTGCGGTCTGGTGGACGGTGCGCCCTGGCCCCGCCTGTACTGCTCCGGCACGCCATGGTGCGGCCTGGTGGAGGGTGCGCCCTGGCCCCGCCTGTACTGCTCCGGCACGCCATGGTGGGGCCTGGTGGAGGGTGCGCCCTGGCCCCGCCTGTACTGCTCCGGCACGCCATGGTGCGGCCTGGTGGAGGGTGCGCCCTGGCCCCGCCTGTACTGCTCCGGCACGCCATGGTGGGGCCTGGTGGAGGGTGCGCCCTGGCCCCGCCTGTACTGCTCCGGCACGCCATGGTGCGGCCTGGTGGAGGGTGCGCCCTGGCCCCGCCTGTACTGCTCCGGCACGCCATGGTGGGGCCTGGTGGAGGGTGCGCCCTGGCCCCGCCTGTACTGCTCCGGCACGCCATGGTGGGGCCTGGTGGAGGGTGCGCCCTGGCCCCGCCTGTACTGCTCCGGCACGCCATGGTGCGGCCTGGTGGAGGGTGCGCCCTGGCCCCGCCTGTACTGCTCCGGCACGCCATGGTGGGGCTTGGTGGAGGGTGCGCCCTGGCCCCGCCTGTACTGCTCCGGCACGCCATGGTGGGGCCTGGTGGAGGGTGCGCCCTGGCCCCGCGTGTACTGCTCCGGCACGCCATGGTGGGGCCTGGTGGAGGGTGCGCCCTGGCCCCGCCTGTGCACACCATTGTATAGATTCCTCATTGGACGCTTCGTGCGAACTGCCACTCGTGGTCGTGTCTCATGTGTTGGGAAGAGGAGGAAGCCCCGGATGTGGCACACGATGCCCGTTGATGCATGGCGGATGTCAAGGGCTGTCCCTTGCACTACAAGACGTCCGGTGTCTGCCCCTCAGCCGGACGAAGGCGTGCGGTGCTGCTTCTGGGGTGTCGAGCGCAGAATAAGCTGGCAGCCCTCCACGAGGACGCCACAAGGAAATCCGAGCAGGTGCGCACCCACGGCTGAGCCTGGAGAACCTGGCAGGGTCGCAGCTGGAGCAAGTGCCTGTGCAGCTTTGAGCGTAAAGCTCGAGTAGAAACACAGGAGCAGGAAAACCGAGCAGGTGCTCGTCCACAGTTGGAGTGGAAACACCGGAGCAGACAAACCGAGCAGGTGCTCGTCCACAGTTGGAATGGAAACACTGGAGCAGAAAAACCGAGCAGGTGCCCGTCCACAGCTGGAATAGACACAGCAGAGCTGGTACATCAAGGGCGCGCTGCGTGACGAAACGGATTCCATGTCACAATCTGAGGGAGGGCAGGGTGAAGCGCAATTCATGAACATCGTTTCATACACCATCTTTTGACTCAAGATTCTTCGAATATCCCCAATTATAAAATATTTTTAATGATCTCGATTCATCAAATTCTTGATCCGGCTGCTTTATATGTATCAAGAGTGGAGCGATGGACTCCTGTTCTATTTCTCAGATGCGAATTATATTTTTCACTGGTTGCAAATTCCGAACAATCGTTTGATTCAGTCAGAATGACATCTAAGCCGTTATCGAAATCACGCCGGTGTCTTTCTGGAATGTGTCCGCTTCCGTTGGCGCTTCTTCCCAAGCGCTTGACACTGTGAAAACCTAGTGCGACAGGGTAGATTGATGAAGAGATGAACAAGTACTTGCAATATAATATTTGCAAAAAAGGTCTACTAGAAGGTATTATGAACGCTAGGAAGCATCCCCGCACAGATTCGGTGACTGGAAGCAGATCTCAGATTCCCCGCTTCGTGTGGCGGAAACGGGAACCGGCATCCGCAAAACGGCATTCCCTTCGGTATCCCGCCGAAGGGAACGCTAAGAAATAGTACTTTTTTCTTTTGCTCGAATCCTCATTTGCCAAAGGCAGGCACTGCAATACATTTCATTAAAATGATTTTGTAAAGTGTTTAAAATGCATTAAGTGCTTTTTGAATGCTTTCTAAATTCTAGTTTTGATGAGATGTCCAGACTGTCTGTGCACGTCACCAAACTCCTCTGGGTCGGGAGCGGTGGGAAGAGCAAAAGGAACAGAGCTGAACAGGCGTGTCGCTTCGTGGCTACTTGTACATCCTGTTTGTGTCACGGAGCTACATGTGTCATTCGGCTCTACTGCAGCAGGAGTCACGGATTCTGAAAGTCTGAAACCACAAAAATTCTGTTGCACTCCAATTTGAACATTTCTCTTTTGCTCGAATCCTCATTTGCCATGAAACCAAAGATGAAACTGTGAGGCACACAAAAGAAATCTGATCTCTGTCACTGTGACCATGTTAACCAAGCGAAGTAATAGTCCATGTCTGTGTCCCTCAGAGCTGTCGGGTCGATGTAGTGCTGCACTGCCGAAGAGAACTGTGACCAGCCTCCGAAGAAGCACACTTTCTCCATTGCAACACCCACAGCTCGAGCACACGTCGTGGCACCCTTCCGGGTGCTGTGTGCAGAAAAGTGACCTCCTTCCGGGGGTCTGCAGTCCAGCTCGCAGAGAGCCAGACCAATCCAGTCATTTGCCACTGAAGCCTTGAAGTTCTTCGGGTCCTTGGGTAGCAGCCAGTAGGCGTCAGGTTGAGTCTTCTCAGAACTGTTCCAAGCCATGTCACGGTGGAACTCCCAGTGCTCGATCAGCTCCTGCAAAAGAGCCACCCCCTTCCAGGGGATGCACAGGCGTCTCTTCACCAGGCGATGCCGCCGTCCTTTCTCTTTTAGCAGCACCACCGAGAACTCACTGTCGCCACAATGAACGTGCTGCCGTGACAACGAAGTCCCCGTGTGAGGTCTGCCGAAGGTCACGAAGGCAACAACCACGTAGGCGAAGGCTCGCAGTAGCCGCAGCTCCTCAGGAGATCTCGGAGTCAACTTCAGCGCTGCTTCGTGCACACGTCGTACGTGTGCCGCCGGCAGCCAAGTCCGCTGGGTCTCAATGTTCTCCTCCTGCACTGCTAGCTCCGCCTGGATGGTCGCCATCCCTTTCACAGCTCGGGTCACGGAACGACCCTTCGCTGGTCCAGGAAACCGTAGGTCCTCGTGGTAGTTGTTGATGGCAGACAGGTACGGCTGCAAGGAGGCCGACTTGATGCCCCCGTCCTTCAACAGAGCGGCGATGTACAGCAACACCGTCGCCTCCGATGCTGGCAGCCACGGCCGTTGGTGCTGCTCACAAAATAAAATGAAGCGCCGCGCCTTCGGTCCGTAGTTGCTCATCGTCGTGTCCAGCAGTGCTTTTCTCTGCATTGTCACTGCCAGTTCCGTGAGCCGGGAAGGTCCCAACTCACTCCTCCACCGCTCACAGAGTGAGCGCGTGAGGAAGTTTTGTACAACACCACCGCGCTTGTACTCTTCGTAGTCGCCTCCGCTGTTCTCGATGTTCTCGCCGTCTGCGTCCGCTGCCTCGTCCGTCAGCTCCGACACGTTGTTGATGATTTTGAAGTTCTCCTCGGACAAGTCCAGTGTCTCCTCGTCGCCGTCGTCGTACAGCACGTGCGCCTTCCCGTCCTCGTTGAACTCCTTCACCACACCCGGGTAGAAGCTGTCATCGTCCTTCCAGAACACCTCGATTTTAGAGCCCACGGTCACCTCGGCTGCTGTCGTACACGAAGCAGAGCTCCTTCGTACTTCGGCAGCGTAGTAACTCACGGGCGTGCCTCGATGAAGAACATCACAGCGTCCCACTTTGAGGGCCCGAGCAGCTTGGACCCTCCCAGCCTGCTCGGAGTGAACAGGTCCCTGCGCCGCGGCATGATCACCACCTCGGTGGCCAGGGCCTCCAGCTCCCTGAACCAAGACTGTCCCGGCCAGTACGGAGCCACCACCGTAGCAGCGGCCCCCTCCTCCCGCAGCTTGTGCGCCACCTCGTCCAGCAACGCCCACGGGGGGTTCACCCAATTGTTCTCCCCCCGCCAGTCGTACGTCAGAGAGTCCACACCTTCGCACCTCGGGTCCTTCCACGCAGCGTAGTACCGAGGAAGCTGCGCGGAGATCTCTGAAGCGAACCGGTCGACTGTGTAGGGGCCCCACTGCTTGTTGGCCCACACGAACCAGTCTCGATTGAGTCTCAAGTCGTCCAAATCCTCGCAGCGAGAAAGGTTGTCGGCCCACACGTTGGCCTCGCTGCGGATGTAACGAGCCTGCAACTCGATGTCGTGCAGATCCAGCAGCAGCCAGAGCCTCCTCATTCTCCTCATCAGGTCCGGGTTTATGGAGGTGAAGTGCGAGAGCATTGCCACCACCGCCTGGTTGTCGCAGTAGAGCCGTCCGACCTTGCCCTCCAGCTCCTTCAGGAACGCCTGTACGGTCTTGTACACGGCCTCCAGCTCCAGGTGTGTGATGTGCCAGTTGCGCATCTCGTCTGGCCAGAAACCTCGCGCGGGGAACTTCAGGTTCAGCACTCCTCCCCAGGCCGTCATCGAAGAGTCTGTGTGCACCTTCGCTCTCGTCGGGGATCTCCAGATCTTGCGCCCGTTCCACCTGCTCATCACAGGCAGCCTGGACCACCATTCTAAGTCCCCCCGAGCTGCACGCGAGATCTTTACCTTTGCTCCCCAGCTGCGTTTCTCTGCCAGCACGAAGTAGAGCTCCCGTAGGTAGAGCCGCGCCGCTGGTACTGCCAAGTACACGGATTGGCAGAGTCCCGTGAAGGAAGCCAGTCTCCTTGCAGGAATCCACCTCCGATTTCTCACTGCGTCGCACAGGATCTCCTTCGCCCTGGTGTGAATTTTGTGTACCCGTCGTTCTGTTACACGGAATTGTCCCAGCTTCAGGTCCACCTCCAAACCGAGGTGCTCCACCACTTGTGTAGGCTCCCACTGGCCTTTCTTCTCGTTCCGCCGTAGGCCAAGTCGATGAAGCACCAGTTGAACTTTTTCTCGACGCAGAAAGCCTTCTCTCTGAGAGTCGACCAGCACCAGAAAATCGTCCATGTACGGTAGTACTCGCATTCCGCTGTGACGGTTCGCGTTCTCGCCAGCACCACCTGCTCTGCGACGGACTGACCATCGCTGTCGTAGTGCGGAACCGTCCCGCAAGCCTCCTGATTTCTCTGCGATCTTCCGCTGCCTGTGGAGAACGTAGAGCTTCCACCATCACGCGTACGAACTTGCGGAACACCCTCGGAGCGTCGTTCCACCCGAACGGCACCGCTGAACATTGAAGCAGGTCCCCTTGCAGGTCGAACTGCATGAAGCGTTGAAAGTCCGGGTGTATCCCCAGCGCATGAAAACCGTCCTGGAGGTCGAAGCTGAAGCACCAGTTGCCCGGTTTTGCCAGTCTCCTTAGTTTCTTCAGCGTCTCCATCTTCACGCGATTCTTCACACACCACTGGTTCAGCCATCGGAAGTCCACCACCAGTCTCCACTTGTTCGTACCCGGTTTCGGCACTAAAAAAGCGCGAGAAACATGAGATCTTCTCGTCGCTCTCGTCCAGGCACCGTTCTGTAGCAGCCTTTCCTTCTCCGCGTCCAGCCACACCTGCTGTTGCCGCGTAGCATCCCTCAGTGACACCCCGTGGTCGAACGGAGGCGGAGGCCCGCGCTTCCACCTCAACTTCACCCCGTGAGTAATCCATTGCATCACTTCGGAACTGGCGCCCGCCGCGCGCCATGCTCCCCTCCGCTGTCTCACCTGCTTTTGCACGGTGAGCTTTCCCCGCCCAGCGCCCGGAGAGGGCTGTTGCGCTGGACGGGGTGGCGGCACGCACATCACACATCGGCCGCGGGCTTTCCGCCCCGGCCCTTGCCGCCTTTTTCGGTAGGCTTCTTACCGTCCTTCTCCTCGTACTTCTTACGCTCCTTCCAGCGGTCCCGGTCCCGTGGATCTTTCACAACCCGCGTTTCCGCGTTCGCTGCATTTTTCGACGTAAGGCTCAGCATTGCCTTGCCGCGGTTCTTGTCGAAGTCGTTCAGCCACTGCTGCAACACCTCGTCCGCCACCACGCCGTCTGCTGCCTGGTAGACTCTGTCCTCCACGAACTGCAGTTTAGCACGTAGAGCGTCCGATCCTCCCCGCTGTGAAGATCCAGGCTCCTGCTCCAGCTGCCCGCGCAGTTCCAGCATCGTCCACCTGTTGCACAGCATCGCGTACACGCCGTGCACAGAGTTGGTAACTGCGTGGAAACGTTTTTGCCACTCGTTGTTCGACAAATCGCAGTCCTCGTTCACGTCCAACGTGTCGTTGCATTCGCACACCACGTCGTGCAAATAAGACAGTGCCGGAGCCAGAACCAGGCACTCGTACTTCATTGAGGAGTTGGACTTCTTGGAGAGAGCGTCGTACGTCTTGTTGCCGTGCAGGTCGTACAACTGAGGCATTCTCGATGTCAGCGTAGCCGGCCGCGGCGGGAACGGGTTGATTGAGGCTGCTGGCACGTACGCCAGCTTCCTCCTTCTCTCCAGAAGTTGCTCGGCGGTCTTGGCTACGGTGTCCGGGTCAGAAGTCCCAGGCTTCGCTGCCACCTTCGCCTCCAACTCCACGTTGATTTGTGCTTGTCGTTGAAGCTCATCACGCAGCAGGCGATGCTCCTCTGCCTGTTGCCTCTGCATTTCAAGCAGCTCCCCTTGCTGCTTTTGCATGATCAGAATTTGTTGCATCAGCACGTCCTGAGTGGATTGTGCTGCCGGGGAAGGGGAAGCCTGCCCGATGTCTGGCTTCCCCGGGAGGGGAGGGAAATCCTCTGGAGACTTGCCCTTCGCACTTCCAGCCATTCTTCTCCCTCAAAGGAGTCACAGTGGAGTCAATCGTACTACCGTAGCCGATGTGAAGCCGGCGTTTGCAGTCGTAGACGCCGTCCCCGCGACTTCACTGTTAGATCTCCCGTCGTCGTTCGATTGCCGTCGTACAACCTAGTGGTCTTGTCACTACCTACTCTACTGTTTACAGGTGAAACAGGTGAAGAAAATCTTACAACATCGGATTTGCAGTGTGCCTCACAGACTACCGTAGGTACCCGTGAAGTTCCTGTTTGCAAGAGCAAAAGGAACAGAGCTGAACAGGTGTGTCGCTTCGTGGCTACTTGTACATCCTGTTTGTGTCACGGAGCTACATGTGTCATTCGGCTCTACTGCGGCAGGAGTCACGGATTCTGAAAGTCTGAAACCACAAAAATTCTGTTGCACTCCAATTTGAACATAACAACAACTGAAACATATTTTCAACGTTGTACGTGCGCATCTGTGGTTCAGTTGGTCATTTGGTTCATCCGCTTCGAGCCCCGCGGCGCATCCAGAAGAGAACCCTGAGCGCTACGTGCACCCGCCGTACTAGTACGTCGGCGATATATTTCTGAGTGAACCTTGAAGTATTTTGGAAAGAAAACCTTCAGTTTGAAAGATTCATCGGGAGGAAATTTTCTAATTCTCAAACATCATGCACGGGCACAGACCCCTACCCTAGGGTTCCCATTTGCAGGTGGGAATCCTGCGAACGAGACGAAACCCTCCCGATGGATCAAACCGCCGTGAAAGTTGACCTTAGCACAAGTCTGTCCGAATGCACACATGCACATTTATAGATCTGTTATCAAATCAAATCGATTTCAAGTTACCAACTAGTCAGAAACGGAATCTAATGGTGCAGATAAAATTTGAGCTTTGGTTTGCGGTTGCGATGTAGCCTTTTCGATTGATCATGACTGCGGCAATTACATCCAAAAAGCGTTGTATACGACAATCAGTGTATGGGGGAAAAGCGTTGTTCAGGGTTGGTGGTGGAGCGTCGGAGGTGTGTCATAATCTCAGGGAGGAAAAGGCCGGTGGTGGAGCGTCTGAGGTGTGTCATAATCAAGTCGCATATCAAGCTTGTGTCAGAGGGCATTGCGGAGTTGATGCGGCTGCCGGATTCGCCATCAACAAAGCCGGTGCATAGACCCTTTGCGAACGTACCTGGCAGTCCTTCTCCTCAACGGTGGCCGGCGTCATCTACGGGATGTTGCTGCTGCTGCTGCTGCTGTCAGGCAGTCAGCGAACTGCGGCCGGCGTCATTTACAGTTTGTTGTTGCTGCTGCTGCTGCTGCCAGGCAGTCAGTGAACTGCGGCCGGCGTCATCTACCGGCAGCTGTGCTGCTGCTGCTGCTGCTGCTGCTGTCAGGCAGTCAGCGAACTGCGGCCGGCGTCATCTACCGGTTGTTGTTGATGCTGCTGCTGCTGCTGTCAGGCAGTCAGTGTTGCTGTCAGGCAGTCAGCAAACGGTGGCCGGCGTCATCTACCGGCAGCTGCTGCTGGTGCTGCTGGTGCTGGTGCTGCCAGATAGTGAGCAAACGGTGGCTTGCGTCATCTACGGGCTGCTGCTGCCACTGCTGCGAGATACTAAGCAAACACTATTTATGGATTGCTGTTCTTGCTGCTGCTGCTGACGCTGCTGCTGCTACGGATGCTGCTGCTGCTGACGCTGCCAGATACTAAACGCATGATGACCAATGTCATCTACGGGCTGCTGCTGCTGCTGCTGCCAGATACTAAACACACGGCGGCCAACGTCATTTACAGGTCCCTGCCCTCGGAAAGGTGGCAAACCCGGTCATGTTGTGTCACCTACCGCCACCGAATGATGCAGGCTGCTTAGTGTGGTGGGACTCGCACAACGGAAGTCCTTTGAGGGAACTCGAGCTGTGCCAATTGCCATTGCACTCGGATAGATCTCGCAATATGATCCTTCGAGTGCAACCGTTCAGGCTGGACCGAGTTGAATGGTATTGATATCGACCCACGATTTGCTACATGATTCAGCCCAGCGGACTATCCATTATGCATGATGCCAAGTCCGCTGTGTAATGTGGCATTTGCAACCAAAATGAGAACTTTGTGTGATGTTGGGGCGAGCCGGTGGGAAATTGAAGTGGAGGTAAATGTTGGGCTTTTTGGGGTGGATTTGTGCACAGGAGCGCTCTACGGGTTGGAACGAACCTTTCCTTTGAGTGTTGTATACTTCATATTGTCAACTTGAGCACTGTATACAGGCACAGCAATGGAGCATGTGATAACAAATTGTGCAACAACTGACTGTCAATTATGCGCCATCAGTTGTTATACTTATGCAACTATGCTTTTGCATGCAAGCAGCTTAATGCAAGATGGTAACTTTCAAGCTTTTGAAATCTGTAAACAACTCAGCTTTTGAAATCTGTTAACAATTCAACAACAGTGGGGTGCGGCTCGCTTTCTTGATAAGTGTGTGGTTTGACCAACTACTATGCATTCAATGTCGCACAATCTTGATAGAATTTGAGGAATGTATCTTCACACCTCACATTGCCAGTAATCCAAGGGGATCCGGTGACGAATTCGTGTGATCTGTTCACACCTTGAAGATTTACTAGTACCGAGTCACTAGATAATTTCTGGGGTTCAGCACGTATCAAAGAGCATTAAGCAGGTTCACCGCCACTTCAATATACCGCAAGTGCCCAGAATTGAGAGCATGGTAAGGGCTTTAGGTTTCTACAAATATACTCGAGCGCCCTTGTTCAGAACCCACCTCCTCAGGGTGGTGTGGGTTGTAGTGCTCCTTTTGTCTTTAGTATGGCTTCATGTCTGCTCTGACCGGTACTACCGGTTATGACCCCTGACAGTTTTCGGGTCAGGAACTGTGACTGTGTGACTCGAGAGACCAACTGTAAGGAGACAGTAGTAGTACAGTTTGGGTTATTAGAATTCGGTTGCGGTAAATAGTTCGCGTTATTTAAGAAATTCTATTCTCCGACCGAACCGACCGGCGTTCTGACAATTGTCATGACCCGTTTACGGGTATCCCGCTACCTTCGTTATGTACAGTGTGTGTAGACGTTTTGCATATCCGGCCGCTATGGCGCATTTCGGTATTACCGTAGCCTGTCCGCGATCTGCCTCTATATTAGTCGGATTTTACGTGGTCTATTACTCTTTGCGTGTCGTGTTCGTATATTATCAACGAATGTCCGAACGACAACGCGTGCAATATCGCCGTTTACCCCATGTTCCTTATCATTTTAACCAACAGCAGGATGATCTCTGATTATTTTTTATTTCTGGCGGAATCGCCCATTCTATGTCGTTTGTGTAGGTGACCTCTTTGAGGTGCAACTGTTTTACGTGCCTTTCTACTGCTTGTGTTGCCATGTAGTCATTAGTGCATCCTTCCATCGTCCTAGGCGAATTATACCATCCATAATCATGGATGAGCACTCACGTGTGTGCCCGCGTGCCGACTGAAAGATGAACTGGGTATGTTAGAATCCCTAACTAATTTACCAAATTAACAAACTGAGGGTCACCCATCTCTGGAGCACAGTCTGTACGGAGTGTAATGGACTGTGGTGCATATCCCATTGCATGCAGACTGCCGTAGAAATGAACCAGGCAGGTATAGTATTCTGATTTCTGTACGAAGGTATAATAGACAAATATGAATCTGCTGACATAGTCAATGAACTGACATCGGTACAGGTGGCCGTTGTAGCCAGCTGGTGTAATAGGTCCGGTCATGTCAGCAGCCCACTTCTGGCCGGGCTGTATGGTAGCTGATCTTAACTGGTCATGGTGTCCGCAGGGCTTCTGCTTTATAGCTTACACATACAGCATACTGCACAAAACTGAGAGCAGGTCGGCATAGCTGCTATAGCTCGCCTAGATAGCAGAGGCCGACCGAGCTGAATGCCAGGTAGGTCGTAGAGCTTAAGCAGACTGGCCGTAGAGCCGTGACCCATGACAGCATGGAACTCCACAAAGGGACTGACCCGAACAGGAGTGTTCCTGTTCCTGAACAGGATACAGATCTCAAAGGGAGTGCCATCAATGAATACTCTGTCAGGTCCACCATCTGAGCCAGCCGGTGTCAGTGGGTGACTATCTAGAAGCATAGGTATGCTTCCGTGAGAAACTGAATACCTTCTCACTGCCTTTAGGGTAGATATGCAGTACCTCCATAGTACATGTCTTATGCCATATCTGGTGTTGGGGCATATATGGGACAATCCAGAAGTAGGTGGTGTTATGCGGGTCAAGAAGAAAGTCATGGTTGCCCTTAGTCAACATTCTGTCAATCATACTGATACTGAAGGGAATATTGCCATAGAAGAACTGACCCGTCCACTGTTTAGTGTGACAATCGTCTGATATAGACCAGTGTTCAAGAGCTGGGTGATTGTTACCCTCGCCAACAGGCAGAGAGTCGCCATACATAGATACATCAACAGCTGGAGTACCAAGTTTAGCTGTGGCTTTAGGAGAGCCGTGAGTAGTAGCCCATTTAGTATACTCGCTATTACTCCACTGCCAGTCTGATGAGTCTCCTGTGCGGGTCCTGACAGCTGCTGAGCCGAAGTGGTGAGTATGCGGGCTCTGTGGCTCATCCCAGAGGTAATCCACCTGATTGTCCATGATACGGTACGTCCTGCCTGAGTCCAAGTGAGTGTAAGTCATGCTGATGAAGTCCGGAGAACTGAAGCCGTGTCTGAGCATAACCCGGGTAGATAGAAGGGTCCTGGCGCCTTCCTTGAAGTGGCAGCCAGGAATAGAATACTCATCTATCTCCCCTGATAGTATCTCACGACCGTACAGGTGTAGTGTGCAGGTCCCGTCTGTCCTGGATACAGGCCCTGTCATCACTGTGGAGAAACCAATAGTGGAGGATGTGTCCAAAGCTGAGATCCTAGACCTGGTGCCTGTGATATTGCCTGTGGCACCAGAGTCTACCACAATGCCGTCACCGTCTCGTGACAATGCATAGGCTGAGACAACTGGACTACTGGTGAAAACTAGTCCAGGTGGTGGTGTGCCGTGTGCTGTCCAGGTGAAGCCGAGCCACCAAGACATGTGTACCAAGGCACCACCGACCGTGATCATGATCTCTGCAAGGTGTGAGGTGGTGTAGTATACACTGCCAGTCTCATGCAAGGCCGCTGAGCTGACACCATCGAAACCTCTGTCCAATGCACTGTCGCCTGAGAGTGACTGAAAGTCCAGAAAGAAGAGAAATAGACACTGTATAATAATTGCCAGAATAGTTGCCAGAGCCAGAGCTGTGAGGTGTCGAGTCCGCCTGCGGCGGTCCTCACTGTCCTCACATCCTGTCCCAGTGGTCCCGCTCCCTGTCGGTGAGGTCGGGAGGAGTGCCACGATGGCTACGCCGAAGCTCCTCGAAGGGGCCGGGCTCCGGCCCAGTCACAGGCTCCAGCTGTGGACTCCAAGGCCTCGGCCCCCAAGCCCCCTCAGACTCCCGAGTCTCACTGGGTTGTTGTTCGGTCATTTTCTGGAACCGAAGGTGGGAAGGTCACCTGCAAGCACCAGGTCAGCAAACAACCCGGAGCTAGGCTTCAGGGGTGTGTCGTGTGCAACCAGTGCTGAAACAGGGTGCATACAGGTGTCCTCATGATCAACATCGTCCGGTGTGTCGATCGAGGACGGCACGGTGTGATCCGATGGCCGAGCGGTCCCGTCTAACACCACACCTGCGTCAGGATGTCACCGGGTGGACGCAGGCTGTGTGTCACACGGTGAACACGTGACGCTCGGGGCCGCATGGTAAAACGAAGAGAGATCAAGCGGTGCCTCAGGGGTAGTGGCAGAGTCCATGCGGGCATCGACCGGTGGGGTTGGCGTGGTGTCACGATCGACACCACCCACCCCGAAGCTGCCAAAATGAACTCTCCCTAGTGAAAGGGAGGAGAGAGGCCCCTGAAGATCTTGCTCATCGTAGTTTGTTTCGTCCTCTGCACAGCAAAAGGCTTGGAATTTAGCCGAAGCCTTTCGCTGGAGCCGATCCCACTCGTCATGTTGTTCCTGAGTGTAGGAATCATGCTCCCAGGCATCCCACTCCGAGTCAGTCCACTCCTGTGGTGCCCAAGCGGGTGCATGAGAAACATCATCCCCCTGGGTGAGGTAGGCGGCAAAGGACAGAGACCCGTCGTCTGGGTACAGTAATCACTCACCTTTAAGAAAACCCGGCGATAAGAAACCAGCCAGCTTTTGGGGGGGGGGGGGGGTACCGAAGTTGTCGAGAAAAGCTGGCTGGTTTTTTTGAGCTATGGAATCCTCGAAAATAAGAAATATGGGTGCTGACTGAAGAGAATTTTAGGCGATTTTCCAATTTCTTATGTTAAGAAAACTTGGCTGGGACATTTTCAACTGATATCCATTTAACCCCCACGACTCTCTTGTTTCAAGCCCTGCGATGCTGGACGAGCGCAGGCATGTGGTCGAAACCCTTGCTGCATGTGCCACAAGAATATCGTGACTTGGAGACACGTGGAGGCGTATCAATGGCCTCGACAGTCACGCCCTGTTTTGTTTTAACAAACCTAGAAAAACCGTGATCGAAAAGGCGAGACGTCTTTCGCTTAGGCGCGGCTGCTACATTCTTGGCTGCTACATTCTCGGCTGCTGCTGATACGAGCCGAGTAGCTTTCACAGACGCCAATACCGTTGCTCTCTCGCAAGAAGTTTTGTCGGAAACATCACGCAATTGTAGAACCTCCTCGATCTCGGGTGATGTTTCGGATGGCTTTAGAGGTTGAGCTGCGGGCTCTGGGAGGGCATTCTTGCTGCGACTGATGGACTTAACCGAACTCAGTATGATCTCTTTCAGTTCTAAGTAGTCTGAATCAGAAATAATTTTGTCGTCTAGATCTTGCTTCAACTCCCTGAGCTGCGTACGGCTCTCTGGGTTCATATTGACAGATTTTTAAGAAACTGGCTGAGCTGGGGTGAGTGAACCGTCTACGGCTAAGAAATAAGCTGGCTGGATCAAGAGATCGTGATTGCTAATTCTTCGCGATTCCATAGGACGCTGGCGCTGGCGGGGGGGGGAGGGGTACGCCGATTGGTGAGAATAGCTGGCTGACCCCAATTCTCCGGTTTTCTTAAAGGTGAGTGACGTTACTGTACGTGCACACCGACTCCGATGAGTCACAGATGTCAGGTGTGCCGTGCTCCCAACAGACTGGTGCCTGGAAAGCCTCCTCCGAATGCTCGTAAGCCGCCTGGTAGCGTGCTGCCAGAACATCGGTGAAGGCTCCCTCGGCCAGAGCCTCGGGATCAAGGCGCATCGAGTGTGCCGCCAGGTGCTGCGTGTGCACACAGTCTGCCTGGCGGTGTCTTCCACCGCAGGACCAACAGTTTCCGTAGAACTGTTTGGCCCCTGCGTGGGTGGAAGGTGACGCGGGCCTTCTGCTTCTATCCTTTGCCCTTCTTGCCTTTCCCCTTGCCCTTCCTGCGGATGCCCTGCGAACAATTCCCCCCCTCAGGGCAGAAGTCCTCTCCGGAGGCCTTTCGGCCAGTCTTCGAGAAAACATTTGTTTTTTCTTGTTTTGACATACGTTTTTGCATACTTAAGGGTCAAAATTCTTTCGGCCAATCTTCGGCCAAACCCTCTTTTTGGGAGACTCTCTCGGCCAGGGGCCGGTCAATCGCGACAGGACTTCTCCCCTGCCCCCCCTTCGCCAAGGGGGAGGCAGCAAAGCGGAAGTTCTTCCCCTTCCCCTTAAAAGGGTGGGAAGAACGTCTAGGGTAATAAACATCACGAGGGCAGGCAGGGCGGAGGTCGGGAGCTCCCCTGGGGTCCAGACCGCCACGTTCACCGTGGCGGTGACCTGCATCATTGTAAAAAGCGTTGGTTAGTGGCTTCGCTTTCGCTGATGTGTTGTAGATCCGCTGAATCGCGAGTCCACAACTCACCAGGGTCAGCTCGGCCTTTTTCTTGACCTTTTCAACCGCGTAATCCTCGTGCACCTGTTTGTAGGTGAGAGGACAGGTGCGACGAAGGAATAGCCGGACAGAATCCTCCCGCGAGATGTCGAGGCGGCTGTGTTGCCCCAAGTCCGTCGCAGCATTACTGACAGCGTCAGTGAAAGCTTTGATGAAATCTTTGGGGTTCACACCAGCCGGGACCTCCACCTTGCGACGAGTGAAGACGAAATCCGTCTGGGCGAAACCTTCCAGGTCGGGCATTGCGTCCCTGACTAAGGCAGTTAAAATAACCTTGCCATCGTCGGGGAAATAGCGGTGTGCTTCCCGAACTGAAGCGAGCGCTGGACCACCACAGAGATACTCCAACAACTCTTTCAAGAGTTTGTTAACGTTGGGCATCACTGTGGCGGTTACGTCGTCCAGCCGGAAAGCGTGTGTGTAAAGAGGGTTTAATCGTGTGAGGCGCGAGGTAAGCTCCTCAACGAGGGAGTCAAGTAGCAAACGAGCATTAGACTCGTCACCACAAAACCTCCACTCGTCGATGGCGTCCCCTTTGCCACACAGCTTAGATTTAATTCCCCTCACGAGCGCTTCGATTTTCTGCTGATCATCTAGGAAAATTCCAGCATCAACTTCGAACTTCTTTTCAGCCGCTGATTGTTGAGAAGATGCGGCAACGCTGGCGTGGGCACCAGCTGATCAAATTGCAATTGCCTTTTGGAGGCACCAGCTGGGTGCGCTCTCAGTCTAGCTGGAGCCATCAGTTGGTACGGCGTCGAGGCCATGCCGGCGATTTCAGCAGTTGCGGTCAATTCGCGCGTTAGTAAAGAAACCAAAATTCAAAATGTGCTCTAATCAAGGATCTAAAAAATTCACGGTAAACCTCTTGTCGAGAGAAAACAAATTTACACTCGAGCAATTGATAGGAAATAAGGGCAGGGGCTTCAAATTCAGGGTCAAAGGTTTTCTAATCAGCTACGGCTCTCAGAGCCCAAAGGCGGGTATCTGTCAAACCCGGCCGGTGCACTGTGTGTGGATTATAAAAATAAATACGACAAGTCCAGAAGTCCAAACCCCACTCGGTCCCACCCCAAAGGGTGCTATCCCGAGACTAAGAGTCATACGACCCGAAACGACATACGGACATAATCATCAGAAAATATCTGCTCTCTCAGGGCTGAAACCCCCAAAAGCTACTAAGGCACCGCACAAGCCGTGTCCGATGCTACTTGGCAATAACAGACCAGGTCCCAAGAGAGCCTTCTACCCTAGGCCTAACATGCAGCAAGCATGAAGGTCACCCAGACCGGGGCCCCCATGGAGGATACTATTGCCTACTGCATGCAATTACAGGCGGCCTAAGGCAGGAGCAAGTCCATCTGCCGTCTACTGAGCCAACTGCCCCTCTGCGGGCTCCGCCTCCATGCCCCACTGGACACCCAGCTGCTCCAAGCACGCCACATCCTCCTTCTCCTGCTCTGTCAGCTCACCACCAGTAGCCGATGCGGCATCACCTGTAACAGGGCGGGCGGGCGGGACTCCACAGAAATCCACAGTTAACGGCAACTGTCAAAACTGTTCAGGCAGGGCCTCTTCAGGCCTCCGCAGATCAGAAAACCTCAGTTTTCCGATCAGCTCCAGATGACTGTCATCGGGGCATATATCTTACCGTGGCGGGCCGGCCCGGGGCCGTAGCGTGTCACGCCGGGCCGAAAGCGGGCCGGGATTGGATCAGGCTGCGGGCCGTAGACGAACGGTGAACATCTCAAAATTTTACGTGAAATTTTCGATTTTCATGATATTCCCATACTTAAAATTCGAAAAATTCGCCTGCGGCGGGCAATTTTCGAGACTGGCCGGGCTGGCCGAAACCGGGCCTGAAAGATTTGCAACTGCGGGCCGCAAAAACTTTGGGAAGATATATGCTCTGACTGTCATATTGACAGCCATCCTCCGCTGACCTAAAAACTCTCAGTTAAAAATTCACAGCCATGGGATAGGGTAAGGTGAGAGAGGGGCGGCGATCGTGTTGTGAGGCTTGATGTTGACGCGCGTACTGCCTCGGAGACTGCGGCTAGCTAGACCGGTCCATCTTTGTCCTAAGCGATTGTGCTCACAACGGAAAACTTGCCTCTCTCTCACACTACCTTACTCCGTGACTAGTGCGTTCTAGAACCTCATGCCCTGATTCTCAGCCCCGAGCCCCTATAAAGGCTTTAGCCAGCCATACTCGGCGGTTTTAAATAACCACCTAAGGCCGGTGGTGGGCGCAAACCTGTGAGAACAAACACACAGTGAAGCACTACTAACAGGGTGCTACGCTCGCATATGTCAACCGTGAAACTGTGAAGCTATACACAAGATAATACGAAGTGATATAGCTTCCGCTGAAAGAATGTGATGACAACCCCTAGCTAGGAAGTCAGGTGTGGAAATGACAGATGCTAGAATGAACTGTCTGACTACCGAAGTCGATATCGGAGATGGCGCTGATGACAGTGAAGTAGTCATAGTAGTCGAGCCGTATCGGTGATGACACAGATGACTATGACACTGTCGGCGTGCCAAATCCAGCAGGGCTAAACCCAAACACATCATCTCGTTGTCTATCGAGCCATGTTCTACGTATAACTAGAATGTGACTTGGTAGCCTTATTGAGCACGACGGCGAGCAAGGCACGGTATCGATAACTGCCGATAACTGATATATCGATATATCGGTAATATCGCTATCAATCGATACCTTTTTATATCGTTATCGGAATATCACTATCGGCTAATACTGCATTGCGTACTATTGGTATCGACTAATAGGTTGAGGACGAATATTGCAATCGACTAATGCCACGTTTGCACTTATCGGTATCAACTGATACCAAATCCATGACATATCGGAAATAATATCGGAAAATCGGAAAATCGGTATCGATCCTTGGATCGCACTCCACTCTGCTTTCATTCGTCCATATTGCCAGTCTCCTATGGCGTTAAGGTTTCACTTACGGAATCTGAGTGTGTAATTTTCGGACCCATCGAAGCATCGATCCGCCCCTTGCCACCCCATATATACGTAACTCGAGTGGGTGTTTCGGACCAATTGTCTCAATTGTCAATTAAAATGTCATGGCTCGAACTCGCGGACCTAAACGTAGAAAGGCGAATCGCACAGACGTTGTGTTGGTTGCCCAAGGCAAAGGATTGGTCAAACGCACGCAGAATCATCCGTATGACCGCGCAGGGAGTGACGATGTGGAATACCAAGTGAGGGAAATCAAAGCGCACAGGAAGTGCTACGGCGTAGACCAGTATCTCGTCGTCTGGGAGGGGTTAGCAACTCAGCACGATACGTGGGAGCCCGTGGAGAACCTGCCAGGTTCGGAAGACGATATCACAACGTTCTGCAAGGAGCAAGCCGAGAAAGCCGCGGAGTGTGAGGCTAGAGATGCAGCGAATAAACGTAAACGCTTGTCGACAGCTAGAAGTGCACCCAACGCCGATGGCGATGAGCAAGAAAGAGAGGATGCACTAGGTATGAAACGACGGAAGACTCCCCTTCACTATTTACGCGCCTGCCCGCTTCGTTGTGTGTGTGTGTGTGCGTGCGTATAACAATTATCTAGCTTTCGTTGGGTGACCACAGAAGTTGAGGAAGATGGACAGCTACTCGACCCCAAGAACGGCAAAACGAAGCGTAGGGCTAAGGTGTGGGGCTACTACTGGATCACCAAGACCGACGGTCGTGTCACGCATACGGTTTGCAAGTTGTGTGGCCCGAACTCTACCCCTGCAGCTTATTGTGGCAACACAAGCAATATGCGCAGTCATCTATCACACGTCCATCAAGATGCATTCTGCCAGTTGGTCCTCGCTGAGAAGAAGGCCGAGGGTGTCATCGTCGAGAGCAGCAACTCTGGGCATGATACCCCTGATACTGGGACTATCGAGGCCATGCTCCCCCAAGTTTCAACTGAGAAACGTGACGTTCTACATAAGAAGTTCGCGCTATGGATCGTAAGGAGGCGTAGGTGCGTGCCCTACACTTTCAGAACACGCAGCTTTGTGAACTTTGTTTGCCTTGGTTCTCGGTGCGTGTGCAATATGCATTCTTTCGTGCTCAGCTGACTGGGGACGTATGCATTGCACGCAGATCGCTATCTATTGGCGAGACCGATAGCGAACTCCGCGATATTTTCGACTACATTTTTCAAGGCGGATATACTCTGCCGACGTACAAGCTCGTCGTGCAAAAGGTCCTCGAGCTATCCGCGGAGGGGAGGGAACGAACGCGTGATGTATTGTTGGCTTTGCTCGAAGAGGGCATTCTGCCCAGCATCGCTGGCGACATATGGTCTGAAGGGGGCATTAGTCTTTTCAGCACGACCTGCCAGAGACTACGCCCCCCAAAGATAACGACACCCGCACTGGTTGGAGTGGTGCCTACCTCCAGAGTGTTTGGTATCGCCAAGGATCACAAGTTGCTGATAGGTATACAAGGATCACAAGCTGCTGGACGTTCAGTGGGACATTGTGAACGAGTCGGTCTACATCCTAAACTTGACCACGGAGTGCATTAACTTGCTGCATGGAACGGATTATCCCACTGCCAACCTTGTCTTGCTCCTCATCATTGATTCTCTCGCTTTCAAGTTACACGCTCTCACACCATTGAAGTATGAGAAGCAAGTGAGGGACATCTACAATGAGGCGGATAAAATAGCTCGTGAACAATTGTACCAAGCAGTGTGCCGCCGTTACTTCAACGGACTTATGGAGTGTAAGCTGGAGGATTTCTGCGTCGCTACATGTTTGGATCCACGTTACAAGCGGGACTTTGAGTTCAAGTATGTAAATAAATGGAATAAGGGTGCGTCTAATTAGTTGTGATGTGCATACCATAACTTGTAAAACACTAATTTTGTGTTTAGCACTTTTGGCAAGTGAAGGATTGTGGAAGTTGTTTGTGGATTGACGGTGTGCTTACATGTCGCGGTGGCAGGTACTTTAACGGTGGAGAAGGCCCAAGGGTGGGCCCGTAGTTGTTGGCAGAATGACTGGCGACCTATTGCTCAGAACGGTTCGTTGCAGGATCCCGCCTCGGTGTCGATGGTTAGTGCGCTACACCAGAGGTCTGCCCCTGCCAAGAAGAGAACCGTGACGACTGTGGCCAGCTTTTTAGATACTGACAGTGACAGTGAGGATGATGAAGTGGGTGAGCTCATAGTGGCGGAAAGGGCTGAAGATGAATTTGAAAAGTACATGGCACTGCCTGCAGCAACAAAGCATATGGACCCTCTAGTATGCTGGAAAGCTGCTGCTAAAAACCTCCCACACATGGCCAAGATGGCGAGGCAATTCCTGGCTGCGCCTGCTAGTGCTGCAGGTGTGGAGCGTGCATTTAGCGCCTGCGGCCAAATGCATAGTGACC
The DNA here is from genome assembly GCA_001247695.2 of Cymbomonas tetramitiformis. NCBI lineage: Eukaryota > Viridiplantae > Chlorophyta > Pyramimonadophyceae > Pyramimonadales > Pyramimonadaceae > Cymbomonas > Cymbomonas tetramitiformis. The sequence continues at coordinate 13,285 of LGRX02034389.1, read as the reverse complement.
TTAGAAAGTGTCTAAAAGAGGGTACCATAGAGCACGCACTTATGGCAGCGATGAATTAGACTACTTTGTTATTATAATGTAGAGTGCTAGAGTCCAGCATTTGCATGGAACAATAATGATCGGACTTAGTCCGATATATCGATATATTAGTTTATTGGTATTACTCGATACCTATTTGTGCACCTATCACAATATCGCAATCGACTGATACCCGTTCTCCTAATATTGGTATCGGTTAATAGCTTAGGATGGCATATCGGTATCGACTAATTAAAAAATTTGGATATCGGTATCGACTAATACTTATTTTTGACTTATCGGAAAAAACTAATACCACCTAGAACCAACCGATACCGTGCCTTGACGGCGAGGGCATTTTCGCAAACCCATAACGATATTGCTCACGCATGCCCACCATCCTCAACCCTCACATATATCACGAGCATTCGGCATACATATTGGACTCCTAGGAAGCCTAGTAAGTACGCTTATATGATGTGTATGAATTAGCTCACTGAGGGACCTACCTTGAGTGTGTGTGTCTTTAGTGTTACACGATGGCGTCGAGGGTGTCAAGTGCGCGAATGCCTCTCGGCGCAAGGTCACATCGGCAAATGCCCTCATACACCTGGTGATGGAATCAGCCGAGGAACTTACGGCATCGCGTATGCACGAACCAATAAGTAAACACACGATGTAGTTGGGTTTTATCCCAAACTAAGCGGTTGACAAACGCCAACTTAGAATCCCACATCACGAGGTGCGTGCCTATTGGCGAAAAGGGAAAGTTGCTTTACAAAATATGCGCTGCTAATTCCACCTGCACAATCCGTCGACTGATGAAACAGCAAAACGCAAAACAAGTATCACAAGCAAAACACGTGAAGAATTCAAGAGAGTATCATAGCAACCTCACAGACTGCTCGCCCTGTTAGGCGAAGTATTGTTTCTGACGGTTGTAGGCGCCAACCTTCTTTCTTAGTGTGAGGTACTGGTCAACGGACCGCGAACCGCGATAGAGTTAAGAGTACGAAAATAGTGTCACAGCAAATCGCGTGATCGATGGCGATGGGCTTGGCATGAAATTGGAAATGAAGAAATGAATTAAAAAACCGGTTCGCCGGCTGTGTCTCATCGAACCTGTGATTCCGTCACATATCTACCTTCACCCAATGTTATATTATTATTATTATATTTATTATTCAGGTTTTCACTCCGTATTTTGAAAAATACTTTTCTATTACAGTAGCACTTAGTAGGGGGTGCTGTAATGAAAATAGCGCTAGCGCCCTATCCACGTGGATCCCGGATCGGTCGGGCTCAGCAATTCTGAACGCGATGACCCGTGTTGCTGCACTTTCGAGCTGAGATTTTAGCAGACATCGGAATTACTGAGTCCTCTCTCCACACGCGCGATACTCAGGGTATTATATTGGACTGGATCCGTCGAGTAATTTTGTTGCAGTGCGCGACATTGGGATACCAAGACTGTGCAAAAGCTAGAGGCCTTTTCACAGGTATTCCCAATTTCATGCTGACGCCATCTTGATCCTTGCCCAAAGGAAGCGACGTTTCCTTTCCCGGTTTTGCGTTGCCGTCCTTGAGACGACACAGGCTAGACGAGCTTGATAATTTTCTTGCCGATACGCTGTCTTCAGGGAGTTTATGTAACCATTCACAGAAAAGTACGAAATATTAAGCAATTGCTGGTGACACACGGAACATAGTTCACACAGGTAAGCGTGCGACATAGTTCGCGTACAGCGCAAGGCAACACAGTACATAGGTGGCGTGCTGACTTCCTAAGGCTTCAGGATTTTCAGCAGTAGAAGAAGAAAAAGGTTGACAACTGTGGAGCTTGCTGGAGCAGCGCGACGTATCTGAGCCGGTAGAGTTCTCTGCTCTGCAGGGTTGCAATCTCACCACGGCAGTGCGTATCATGCACTGCGGCGACTCTGTCCTTGGAAGCGCCCAAAGCGCGTTGAACAGTGCCCTAATTAAACGGTGATTGTGAATTCTCTTGAAGGTGCAACAGAGGTTCCCCCAATTTCATTTCGTCTTCAGATCTCCTCATGCGCCTTTTTGTCTGCTCCGCGTTCACTTGTTCTGGGTGCTTCCCACGTCAGCGCAAAGAAGACAAAAGGAGAATGCCTCGTATACATCGTAGGGAGACTCGAGACGAAAAGAGGCAGCGCGAGGAAGTGGAAATAACTGAAGTAGAAGCAATGTTGGAGGACCACTTCGCTACCAATAAATCGGGATATAATCTTCCGTCCAAACTCGGTGGTGCAGACAAGGTAGGCGCCCCCCAAAGGTGTTTGTTATTCTCCCGTCGCACCGGGATAGGAAACCAGGATAACCGACTGCGGGTATTTGAGAAGGCTTCCTGTGCTGCAGCTGTAACAAGCATCCTGTAGATATTTCACAAATTCTGGTGCTTGTCTCAGCCAGCTGCTCCCGCGGTGTCGAAGCGCGTATCGGGACACGCACTACACACAACATGCAGTAAGACCCAGTTGCATAAGTCCAGATTAGACGTCAGGGGTCTTATTAGTACATTTCCTCCGGAAAGGTGTTTGCATTGTGATTTCCGCTCATCGCTTCCACCGTACGGCTCCTGTATATTCGGCCTGTGTACTTCGCCTTCACCAATGTTTGTGCCCTAGCTAAAGTAGCCAAGGCCAAGGGAATCCTAAGCCGACGCAAGTCACAAGGGCACGATCCTTTGCCCGTGGTAGATACGATCTCAGCGCCCTTTCGCGAGGAAAAACTGCAACGAGGCTCCCAAACTGGCGTGGCCGAGGAAAAGCGAAGATTGACACTTCACTTTTGAGACTGCCGGTTGGAGTCTTGCGTCACATGGTTTTGCAATAGCAGATTCCCGAGAGAATTGTCGGGGGTCGCTACAGGATGGAAGAAACCTCCACCGCACTACCAGTGGACGAGACACTTCCAACGATAGCATGCGGATTCGCTCCTCAGCCGAGGAGCGCGGCGCCTCGCCCACGCCTTCAGTCGCACGCAGTGGGAATCGGGCGCTACAGACACCTCTGAGCCTGGCAGCGCCGCCTCCGATGCCTAGCCTACATTCAGCAAACGGGGTGCAGATTTACCGCCGTCCCCCGGGCCGCGAGATGGCAACTCCACCCATCGAGCACACGTGCAAGAGGAAGCCCGGATTGCTGGAAATTTGCACGGACGAGTTGACGTTCATATATGACCTGATACACTTCCTGAAGGAGCGTGGCGAGCAAGAAAAGGCACGGTGTGTGCAGGATGACCTCATTTTAATGAATGGCGTCCCGATGGATTGGCACTGTATGTATGTGGAGGTGATCGCACGGCGTGGGGGCATTGCGCGCGGCCATTGGGAAGCCATTTCTCAGCCTGACAGCTTGTTCGACCATGTGGACTTTCACTTTGCAGAAGAGGTGCGGAGTCTTCGCCCGCCTTTAAGAAGCTATGATGGTCAGTCGCCAGTAGAGCTGGTGAGATGAGGGCCAGCAGCTATGACGCGTGCCAGGCAGGCCAGTTGAGCCTAAGCATATATCACACGTGCTGCATGACGCGTGCCAGGCAGGCCAGTTGAGCCTAAGCATATATCACACGGTGCTGTATGACGCGTGCCAGGCAGGCCAGTCGAGCCTAAGCATATATCACACGGTGCTGCACGACGCGTGCCAGGCAGGCCAGTCGAGCCTAAGCATATATCACACGGTGCTGCACGACGCGTGCCAGGCAGGCCAGTCGAGCCTAAGTACATATTGCACGGTGCTGCATGATGTGTACCAGGCAGGCGCAACAGTGCTGGCAGTGTAGCTTCCCACGCGGTGAGGCTCGGCAGTGACGCCATAGCAGCAGCATAAAACGCAGATCTGCTGAACAGGAGTGTCCTCCGCTTTCGTGATTTTTGTGGCCGGCTGAAACGATGTGCTGTCCTCCGATGATATACGTGGATGCTTACATGCGTAGCCGCATGCCATAACTGCTTGCTTCTAATGGCGGCTGCAGAGCGAGCCCACTTACAAGCTGAAGCTACAAGGTGGGGTGCTGTGATGCTGCTGATGCGGCGCAGGTGTTCCCGCGCATGCGGAACAGTCACGGCGGCCCTCATGATGGCAGTATGACACCCGAAGATATCCACCGCATCCTCATGAACCACTACCTTGATTACCTTCTGGACTACGAGCGAGCACATCCGCAAGACGCGAGTAAGGCTCCATACTTCCACTGCGGCAAGTACGGGGTGTCCGACTGGGTAATGTGTGCTCAGTGCAAGGAGTGGATGCACCTCAAGTGTGACTCACTGGCGAGGCGACAGCAAAAAGCACACAATATGTGCAACACGCCTTTCGCGTGCGCCCGGTGCAGCCCGGAAGGCAAAGTGAAAGGGAAAGAAATCCAAATCGACTACATTGACCTTGCCTCGGATTCTGAAGAGGAGAATGCGCTGTCCGATGCTGCACGACCCACCGATGCAAGCGTCGGAAGCGGTGCTGAGGCAGGGCAGGGCGCACTCAGAGCAGCCGTGAAGGCGGCAGTGGGCAGAGAATGTGCTGCTGAGACCAACACTGGACCCGGCGTTAGCCAGTCGGACTGCCACGAGGAAAGTGGCGATGAAGATAGAACAGTTGCGGCTGCCATGGAGGATGTTGACGCCATGCTTCGAGACGCAGAGACAATTGTTCTCTGTAAAAATGGGGACCCCAATTCCGCAATCAGGGGCCAAGAAATCGGTGGCGCGAATGAGGCCCAATCAGTGGAGGGAGAACAGGCGGTCGCTGCAACAGCATCGGACGATGGCGTCCGCTCATCATCACCCGCTGAGGCTCCGGCTCCAGACCATGGCGCAGAGAGCACAGAAAAGAGCTGGAGTGGGACGACGATGCAAGTGATCTCTGACTCTGCCGAGAGAATATCTGACCAACCCTCTGCAATAAAACTGCATTCAACAGGGCTCAAGGAGAAGCCGCACTGTCAAGCTTCTGCAGATTATCGCCCCCAGCGAAAGAAAAATCGCAAATTAGGACTCCCCTCCCAAAGTGTTGTGCAGCAATTGGACACGAGGTTGTGCCAGAGCAATACAGCACAGGCAGGAACTACCTCAGCGAGCAGCAATATCGCCACAGACCAAACAAGAATGGATCCAACACTTGCATCAACAAGTGAATCGCGGAAACGGCGACTACAACAAATTTACTGGGATTACAGAGGTTTATTTGAGTGACACAATTTGCTTCCATCCAATCCAATAGATCATCGCCGTGGCATAGATACAGTCATAGGTAGCCTACGAGAATTAGTTATGCATACATATGATTTAGCATGTGTGTGTGTGTGTGTGTGTGTGTGTGGTTTACGTTCATGTGTGCTTAACGGAGGTTGAACTTTAGTGATACTTCATACCAATCTTAAAATATTAAAGGTTCGGGGTTTTTAAACATTAATTCCTATGTGTGCATGCTTCACTCGTGTTTAAATGCTGGAGATAAAACAAATGAAAGGCAGAAAGCATATTGTGTGGTATGGGGTACAACATGCAAATAAGACAGGCCCACCAACTTCGTTGCACGTGGAACAGGTGTATATCACCCAAGAGCGGTCCCACGCAGCACGCATTCACAAACATGTGTGCACAGTGATCACATGCCCAAATGCCAAGGTGACCTGTAGGATAATCAACTTCTACTAACTTCATATATCCAGTAGAAAGTGTACGAACACACACTCATACGCACACACACTGTTGATTGATTTAAACTGATAAAGAATGTTTGTTCGTTACACACAGTGCTTATATCACATAGCACTGTTCAAGTGCTCACTGTTACTCAGTCATAGCTACTTCTATACTCGTACTTGTACTCTTGTGTTCTTGTGACAGATACTGTATCCATTTTGAATTGATCTTCTGTCTCTTGTAATCTCATTGTCATCATTGTTCTGTTCACCTTTACACATAGTACTGTACTCTGTCATACTGTCATACTGTCATACTGTCATACTGTCATACAGTCATTGAATTTGTCTTTTGAGCTCTCTGTCTTTAACACTGTCTCAGAGTCCACAGTTTTCCTACTCCTCCTTACTCATGCTCTTCGAAAATATCTCAATACCACAGCACTGAGTACCTGAAAACGGTCCAAAGCTAGACTTTTGGTAAAGAAGTCTGCCAAATTTTCCTTCGTAGGCACTTTTGCAATAACAACTCTACCCAGCTCTACCAACTTTGCCACATATCGATTTCTCACTGCCACATGACGTGTCGCTGCATTGTTCAGAACATTTTCTGCCTGTGCCACCGAAGCATGATTATCTCCATGAATTGTCACGGGTTGCTTGACAGGCGAAAATTCAGACAGCAGATTTACAACATACTCTACGTCCCGTGCACATTCTGACAGCGCTATCAGTTCTGCCTCTGCCGTGCTAACTGCAACTGTCTTCTGCAACTTAGACGAATACATGACAGTGCTTCCATTCAGTCGCACCAATGAACCTGTAACAGAGCGCCTGGTCACTTTATCTGCAGCATGGTCCGCGTCTGTATAAGCTGTCACTATCAACTCAGCAGTCAGTGAAGCTGGCGAACTGCACTGCAAAGTCAAACAAACATGAACAGTTCCCTTCAAATATCTCAGCACACGTTTCAAATGCTGCCAATGCTCCTGCCCATAGCAGTGAGAGAACCTGGCCAGATAACAGACTGCTGTCAGAATATCAGGCCGTGAGCAACGTGCCAGCCACATCAGTTCCATCACCAGGTTGACATAAGGAAACTTCTCCAACTTCTCCTCCGAGTCCACTGGCAACAACGACAGTCTGGGCTCCATAGGTGTCATACACGGATTGCAGTCCTGCATAGAATACCTCTCCAGCATACGCTGTATCAGCCCAACCTGACTGATTTGGCACTCCCTGACAAGACCATAGTCACTGAAAGTCAACCTCATGCCCAGCAACTCCACCAACGGGCCCTTGTCCTTACTCGGATACTTCTCACTGAATGCTTTGAAGAATTCCACCTTCCACTCCACTGATGAAGTGAACACAGTGTAGTCGTCCACGTGTACGTACACAAACACCACCAGTGTACCAAGCTGCCAAATGTAAAAGAGACACGGGTCAATGTTGGACACCCGGAGCCTGCTGTCATAAGCCAGCAGAAAGTTCTTGCTCGTCTTGTACCAGATGCGCGGTGCCTGTTTCAAGCCGTACACACTCTTCTGCAAAATTCCATACAGTACTCCCCGTACTGTCCGTGCATTAGGCCAGCTGACATACATAGGAGTGTCCACGTCCAGCTCTCCGTTCAAAAAGCAGGTGATGACGTCCAGAGCAAACACCAATAGTCCCAACACCAAACTGAGCTGAATAAGAATTCTCAACGTTGACAACTGTGTGCACGGGGCATACACGTCCTCATAGTGCACCCCATGCTGCTGACCATTACCACACACCACCCATCTGGTCTTCCTCTCAGTCACCTCTCCAGCAGAGTCCAGCTTCGCTTTGTACACAGCTGTCATGCGCATTACCTTCTCACCAGCAGGTACCGACTCCACCGGCGCGATTGCCTTCTTCACGTCAATAAGAGCGCACTCCTCCTTGTGATCTGACTCCTGCCACTGCACTGCATCAGGTCCCTTCAACAACTGAACCCATCCTTTCGGCTCGGTCACTCCAACTGGCAACCCCGTCAATTTCTCCTCACGAGCTGCCAAAGCAACATGACGATTCTCAAACCTCACTCGAGCCTCACACACATCAACTGCCGAGCCACTCACTCCAGCATGACGTTCCAATATCACCTGATACGGCAACACGTGATCCTCTCGTGCCGTAGCACACACCACTGCTGCCTCCCATTCACCTCCTCCTGACTGCTGCAACTCCACCTTCTCAAACAAAGGATAGAATGAGTTCACTGTCAACTTCACACGAAACTCAAACAACAGCTCAAGATGCTCCACCCGTGCTTCCAGAAACACACTCACCGGTGTCCAAAATGTTCTTCCACCAGCACTTTTCAACTTCACTACACCAGTGAACTCATCACCCTTTGGCTCCACGTAGGCACGCAGTTCCAGTATCACTGTCGCTGTACCCCCAAACGCTGTAACGAAGTTTCCATCCAGAGCCTCGCAGTCGTACAACGATCTCAACGGTGTCAGCATAGAGGGATCCCAGGACATCACCAGCTTTCCATACTGATCAACGCGCTCGTCGAACCGGACCATACCACTTCTGACCACCTTCTCCTTGTCCTGGCTGTACAGCAGATAAGCCGTAGATCTCTCTTCGTGTCCCACGTAGATCAAAGGAGTAGCCCGATCAGCCAGTTTGGAACGCAGGCTCGCGTCGATGAAAGCGTACGCACGACAACCAAACACTCGTAGCACAGACAGATCGTACTTCTGGTTCAGCACCTGCAAGCTGGACTGCATACCCAGCCCAGCCTTGCAAAGTCGATTGATAAGATACACAGCGTGCCTCATAGCCAAAGGCCACATAGTCGCGGGCAAACCAGCAGTCGCCAACATAGCCCTCGCCTTCGTCTGCAGAAACTTGTTCATGGTCTCCGCCCTGGCATTGTTCTCGTGCAAGTACGGTGACGTTGTCCTCTGCACAATAGCATTGTCCTCACAGTACTTCTTGGTCTTTCCAGACACGATGGTAGAGTCATTGTCAGAGTGCAACACCAGCACGTCCAAGTCGTACACCACCTGCTCAACACGAGTCTCCTCCTCAAGGAACACTCGCCCAGTCGCCCTCACCATTTTGCGATAGTCCTCCAGAGCGTCCACATACTCCAGCTTCTGTTTCCAGACATAGAAGTGACACACGTCAGAAAAGTCATCCACGTGAATAGTGTACCCACGATAACCTTTTGTAGTTGTCACGAACGGTCCGCCATGGTCAGTGAACGTCAGCTGCCCCATCTTGACAGACACCTCCCTCTTGTCCACCACCTTCCGTACAGACTTCGGGACCCTTCCCCTATCTGTCGTCTGTGATGGCCTCTTCGGCGCCGCCACCTGGCACGCCATACAGTTCACCGAACAGCTCAGTACATTGCTGTTCCTCAATTCCTCAGAGTTGACCCCAAGGTCCAACCCCTGAAGGTCCATGACCTCCACATACTTGTCACAAGCATGACCAAGCCTGAGATGTGCAACAACCTTCACGTCCACCCTCGGGACCACATACTGATCAAGATACAGCACAACCACTGGCCACGGAGTCCCCTGGATAAAAACACGACCAGGCTCGGACTCCTCCAGCTCAGACACGTTATAGCACTGATCCGTTCTCGCTGAGAATATCACGCTGCCCTTCGAGTATACGTGCAACTCCTCGAACTTCGTCGTCAAACTCCACCACGCAGCATTTGGCTTGTACGGCACCACAAGCATAAACTTCGTGTTCACGGGGTCCTTAGGAAAGTCCATGAGTATCTTGGTCAGCAGTCTCTCAATGAACATATCGTCGTACGGTGGATTACCCCAGAAGCTGCGTCCCGTCAGACAATGAAGAAACACCGAGTTCACCAACGAGTAGTACTCGCTCACCTGCCGATTGTGCTCGTCAGCACACATATCCAGATGAAAGGGCCCCTTCTCAATGTTCCACCTCTGGAACTCGGTGAACTTCCAGTTGCATTTGTCCCTCACCGGACTACTCTTCTTCTTGCCGCACTCCACCCCCGGCAGCGCCGCCTCCTGTACGACAACCTCAGGTAAAACATACACGTTCCCCTTTCTACAGACGTCGTACTCGCACAGATTCTTCTTGTCCTTCAGCACACGGTCCCCAAACTGTGCATACAAACCGTACTTGTCCTCCAGGCTCACCGCGGACACCAGATTGAAGGGGGACTCAGGCACATACTGCGCCTCTACCAACAGCACGTCAGCCTTCTTCGTCACCCGATTCCACAAGGTAATATACCCACGGCCTCCCCCACGAGACGTCGTCACCTCTCCAGCCATGACCTTGAACGCCACCGCTGATGACGCGTTCACCTGAGCGCCCTCAAACATAGACAGGTCATTAAAAATAGACCTCGTGGCCATGCTATCAAAATACAACTCTCTCTCAGAGTCCACCACAGTTGCTGCACACAGGTCTTCCTCATGCACCGAGTCCTCATAGTACTCCTTCTGCACTAGTGCGTCATTCTCCTTGTCTCTGTCGTACACACCGTACACCCAGGTGTCCTCCAATACCTCACCAGTGTATACCACCTTCTGGTTTGCCACTGTAGCGACCACCGGACAGGCAACATGAACTTCTTCATGATTCTCCAAGCTCCACAGCTCCTCCGCAGAAACTTCCGTACGACGCGGCCTCGCTGAACTCGATGAAAGTCCATTCTCCACCGTCGCTGCTACCGCGTCAGGTGACTTCTTCGCCGCGATTTTCTTCAGCCTCCGCGCATAGTTCTCACGAACCCCTTTCTCCTTAGCAGGATTGAGCTTGATGAACTCCTCCATACCTGCCGGGTTGCTTATCCAGCACTTCTCTGCAGAGTGTACACCAGAGCACGTAGGACATATCAATTTCTTCCCGTCATTGAACCTCTTCTCCTCGCTCTGCCTCCTTCTGTCCGCAACCAGTGCTCTTGCCACTGCAACAGTCTCCTCGTCCACAGTGGCTCCCACAATACTCGATGAATGAACCGCCGATTGCTGTACGACATTCACATAGAAATACTCAGACCTCTGCATAAGCATATCAAACGAAGGACGTCGTTCCTTACTGATATCCGCAACCACCTGCGAATACTCCATAGGCATAGCCGCAACAGCCAGAGCAGTCACCAGCACCTCCACAGTTGTCGGGTCAAGCTTTGCACCCCCATAGTTGGCCATTGAGCACATAACGTCACCAAAATATCCCAACTGCTTCACCGGGTCCTCATTGGCGTTCACCGTCAGCTTGCATAGCTTCTTCATTGAGCCCGCGAGTTGACCAAACAGCTGCGGCTCCACTTTACACTTCAGTTTCCTGAACGCCTTCAACCCGTCGTTACCACAGCGTCGTACAACGTCAAAGGCGTCCCCAGCTGTCACCTGCTTCAAAATAGCTGACAAAATTGTACTGGCCATACTCGCAGAACCAGGCACAGTAACAAAACTGCCGCTGTCGTCAAAGACCTCTTCAAATTCGTCCTCGTCCTCTGCCTGTGACGCAGGCTTGTCTTCTGCCCGTGATGAAGGCTTCTCCTTTGCAGCCGTGTTGCCATATCCTCTCGATTTAGGCATATACAAGTTCAGTCCTTTGATATCTGCAATATCTGACACTTGATAGTCGCACACCAGTTCTAGCAGCTCAGGATAAAACGTGACTGCTGACTCTAACTGTGTCTTAAATTGTACCCAGGACTCATACTGATTCCTCTCTGTACCCGTGTACTTCGTCGTACCCAACAACTTCACAACGCACTGAACTGTCTTCTGTGCGTTGGCAGTGCTCATTGCACTCGACGCAGCTTCTTCATTCTCTGTCGATTTCCCAGACTCCTTCTTCTCTGAAATCAAAGCCTGATTTGTCGCTTCCATTGATTTCATAAAACTAGCCTGCTGCTCTACCAATTCCTGAAGCTGCGATTCCCTCGTAGGATACTTTACGTCCGCCATGACGGCTGTATCTACACTATCAGACCTATATCAGGCCCATAACCTAGGATAATCAACTTCTACTAACTTCATATATCCAGTAGAAAGTGTACGAACACACACTCATACGCACACACACTGTTGATTGATTTAAACTGATAAAGAATGTTTGTTCGTTACACACAGTGCTTATATCACATAGCACTGTTCAAGTGCTCACTGTTACTCAGTCATAGCTACTTCTATACTCGTACTTGTACTCTTGTGTTCTTGTGACAGATACTGTATCCATTTTGAATTGATCTTCTGTCTCTTGTAATCTCATTGTCATCATTGTTCTGTTCACCTTTACACATAGTACTGTACTCTGTCATACTGTCATACTGTCATACAGTCATTGAATTTGTCTTTTGAGCTCTCTGTCTTTAACACTGTCTCAGAGTCCACAGTTTTCCTAACCTGTCAGAAATGGTCAGGCTAATCAGTTTTGATATGCATAGACCTGTGTTATCATATATTACCCCACAACTTTATCACCGATAACACAAAGCAAAATTTTACCACGCTCATTAGTTATCGTCATCATTATTAATCAATGTAGGAGCAGAAACATTGCATGCCATGCAATAGAAAGTTGACACCGGCAGACTCGAAATACAGCTCTTGTTTTCTTACCATTTACACGGAGGTGCTTTTAAATGAACTCTGCAAATAGAGATTTGACAGATGATCGTTACATCCTACATGGTGCCTGCTGTGAAAAGACCATATCCTGGTTCTATGCCACACACACCTGGACACACTGCACTCGGCCATACACATATGCCGAGAATCCATAAAAAATTGCTAGACGGTAATTGCAGCACGGACTCGTTGCAGTGATGTACTTGTCTTCCAGATCATTTGCGGACCTCCCTTGTGACTGACCGCATCGTCACAAGCTCCTCTGCTGCGGTCGGATGGATGCCTATGCACTGATCAAATTGCGCCTTGGTTGCTCCCATCTTGACAGCAATGGCAACCCCCTGCTCAAACATCCCAGCTCATCCCTTACACAAGCAGAGGAAACAACAAACCTCATGTAATGAAAGGCAAGGCCCAGAATCAGCGGGCGAATGAGTGCAAGCCTCGGCTCTCAGCTGAGCCGTTTGGCTGCTGTTTCCCCAGGAATACTAGGCGATATAATTAAGCAGTCTCAAATCATGCACCCAAGTGCATAAAAAACCTGGGAGCTGCTCGCACGGACTAAGCTGCGCGCGCCGTTTGGGGGCGGGACGGGATGCTGTACCTGCATAATCTCTGCAGCATCGCCGCCAACTATATGTACGCCAACCACCTTGTCCGATTCTACATCCACCACAAGCTTCATGAACATCTTTTCTTCGCTGCCTGCTCCAGCATGCACCCCCCCCGCTCCCCCTGCTTTTTCCACCTATGCATAAAGCACGCAAGACTATGCGGCTGCGATCTTCGCCACTGGCATACAAGCTGAGGAAGAAGGAAGAGCGTCATCAGACGCAAGCGCCATCTGAACTGCTTCTTGTGCCAGAGGCTCATCTGCATGTAGCAGGCGCCACAAACTCACCATTGCACCAATACACTGCGCCAGAGGCTCATCTGCATATAGCAGGCGCCACAAACTCACCATTGCACCAATACACTGC
>LGRX02034388.1:0-22746 GCA_001247695.2 Cymbomonas tetramitiformis | reverse complement strand
TATGTTGTCCTGGCGCAGGAAGTTCAGATGCTAACGTGTGGGGTGTTTGTGTTTGATTTCACAGACGATATGGTGGTGAAGGGGCATGTAAATCCCTTCCAGGGTCTGGATAAACAGACCCTGGCTAGGGATAGGTTCCGCCGTCGAATGGCGGAACTAATGCCCCTCACCGCCACGTTGGGCTCAAGTGGGGACAACCAGCATATGAAGTTGTCCACCTTGATGCAAAATTTGAGGCGCCGTCACAAGTGGGGGAGGTGGCGCCTCAAGGCGGGGGAGGTGCATGTCTGGGTATGCAACATACCCGGGCATGCATACACCACCGCCAACGTGGAGGTGTTTTCCCAAAAGAAAGGCCAACCCACAACGGCCGAGATCAAGGCCGGGGTGGAGGCTGCGGGTTTGACCCAGAACGGCGACGTCCCAACGGAAGGTGCGTTCTTTGCTTGAAATAAGTTTTGTGATAAGTTCTTCGTTTCTTATGTGCAAGTAAGGCCCTGTTCGCACCGTTTAGTACAGAAGTACTATACAAGTAAGGCCATGTTTACACACTACCTATGCAAACATGGCCATGTTTGAAACTAACTTAGTGTTGGTCGTGGCAGCAGAGGATCGGAAGGCAATCCTGCGGGATCTTATCGACGCCAAGGAGGAGGAGGAGGAGGAGGCCAGGGGCAAGGGGAAGGCCGAGCCCAAGGGCAAGGAGAAGGCCGAGCCCAAGGGCAAGGAGAAGGCCGGGCCCAAGGGCAAGGAGGCCATGGCGGGCAAGGGCAAGGAGGCCATGGCGGGCAAGGGCAAGGAGCCCATGGCGCCCAAGCGCCAAGGGCTCAAGGTGGCCGAAGCCCGAAAGCGGGCGGCCGAGCTTGAGCACGGCCGCCTCAAGGTCGGCGACCACGCCTTGCTCATGGCTAGCAAGGACCACGAGGTGGAGGAAGAGGAGAAGAGGTGGGAGGCGGGGACACCCGATGTTCCCACCTCTTGGTACAAGGACGACCTCACCCCGCAGGTCCACACCCCCCTGCTCTGCGGGGTGGTGGTGGAGACGGTGCCCAAGAAGCCGGCATGGCACTTTGGGCACCAGGTGGCGGGGCTCCCACGCGACCAGCTGTGCATCAAGGTAAGACCCGAACATGGCCCTACCTGCAATGTTTTCCTACGAAACCGCTTAAACATGGCCATATTCGGACATGTTTACACTTCGAACTAACTTACGCGTGTGCTTGCAGATCACGGAGTTCCATTGGACTCTGTACGACCCGGTCCACCAGGACCGGGTCAAAAAAGCACTACTCTACCTGTTCGGACAGGTGGAGGAAAAAGTGCCTGAGAAGGCAGAGTTCAAGAGGCACCTCGATGACTTCCTCAAGGGGAGGTTCGCTACGGGGAGCCTCTTGTGTTGCGTGCCATGGGAGCACGCAACACAAAGGTACGACGACGGAAAGGAGTTGGTGTACTACCACTCCGGGAAGCCCGACGGGCTGAAAGTGCCTAAACCGGCGGGAACCTCCGCGGAGGACGAGGACGAATCCGAGGAGGATGGGGACTATGTACCCACGCCCGACACGGCGGATGATGATGCGCCCGAAAAGGGGGATGAAGAGGAGGGCGAGGACGAGGACGAGGAGGAAGAGGCTCCTTCTCCTTCTGCAAAAGGCAAAAATAAGAGAAAAGTAGACAGTCCTGCAGTGAAAGGGAACAAGAGGAGCAAAAAATAGAAAAATGTACACTTTCAGTAAATATTTTTAATTGAAAAATCATTCAAACATTGCCATACTTACCCTGTACTTGAGCATGGATACATGATAGGTAGGGCCCTACTTACCCTTGTTTATGTATAAACATGGCCATACTTACCCTGTACTTGAGTATAGATACATGATAGGTAGGGCCCTAATTACCCTTGTTTATGTATAGACATGGCCATGCCACCTGTACTTGAGTACGGATACATGATAGGGCCCTACTTACCCTTGTTTATGTATAAACATGGCCATGCCACCACATGCCCAGTATAGATACATGATAGGTAGGGCCCTACTTGCCTTTGTTTATGTATAGACATGGCCATACTTACCACATGCCCAGTACGAGATACATGATAGAGTAAATTTCTACCCTTGTTTATGTATAGACATGGCCATACTTACCCAGTACTTGAGTATAGATACATGATAGGTAGGGCCCTACTTACCCTTATTTATGTATAGACATTGCCATACTTACCTTGTATCTACCCAATGTCTAAGTGATTCATGCATTCACGGGCGTACGTATGGTGCGTTAGACATTGGGTAGGTACAAGGTAAGTAAGGGGTAAGTAAGCCCAAAAACCACGACTAAACATGACCCTACTTGGGTTGTGTTGCGCCGCGGAAAAACTGACTAAACATGGCCATGTCTGGTCGTGGTTTTTGGCCATCCAGACACAAGGTAGATACAAGGCAAACATGGCCCTACCTACGATTCCTAAATTTGTAGGGAGTCCAGCACACCACCCGTGGGTGTGACTACCTAGCAAAGCAGGTACAGTAATCACTCACCTTTAAGAAAACCCGGCGATAAGAAACCAGCCAGCTTTTTTTTTTGGGGGGGGTACCGAAGTTGTCGAGAAAAGCTGGCTGGTTTTTTTGAGCTATGGAATCCTCGAAAATAAGAAATATGGGTGCTGGCGCCGCAGGCGGAAAATTTTGAAAATGTCGCCTTTTTAAGTGTTTATCATTGGACTTTTAAGAGAATTGCCGGCTGATTGAAAGAAAATACTTGCTAATTCTTACCGATTCCATAGGACGCTGGCGCTGGCGGGGGGGGGTACGCAAGTTGGTGGAATTAGCTGGCTGACCCCAAATCTCTGGTTTTCTTAAAGGTGAGTGATTACCGTGCAGGATATACAGCCACGAGATAATAAACAAACACCTAACATTCACTTCGGTGGAAACCGATCACTTCTAGCTGGGTGCCGGGGTCTTGACCCGGTCATCCCACTACTGGGCTAAAGCTAATCAAGCTGCCAGGATAATCGAAGTAAACTCAGCCACTTTGAGGCTAGTCAGCAGGGCTGAGTTCAGCGGTCGGGATGTAAGCACAGAAGAATCCCGAAGTGAATTGCAAGCTGTCTGTTCCAAATTGAGCACCACCAGACCCAAGTGGGCAAGGTGGATCCACAGCAGAATGTAAAGTAACCGAAGACTGTAAAGACTCCAAAAACACTGAAGAACTTAAACAAGTAGATTCCCACGGCGGTTTGAGCATTGAAGAGAAACACAGAAGAACTCCATCATCTGGCGGCCAATCACGGATGCCTGCAGCACCAAGTGGTGGAATCGAAGCAGAGAAATCTCCAGCAAACCGACGGACGGTGGCTCCGGGCTCAACCAGGCCCCTGTCACCACCGCCCACGGTAACCAGAGATGCCGTAGCGCTGGCCAGCAAGGAGCAACAAAGCATAGAGGTCATTAATGCACATCGGAGAAAGCTCGGCGGAGTCCGCGGACGGTACACCGGAGTCAGACTGCCACCGGCCGCTGGCAATGCTCCCCCGTCAGAGTCATGCTCAAGAGTGCCGAAGGAGCCAAACGCCACTTGCTGCCCGCCGTCAGAGTCATTGTCAGAGCCTTGGTCATTGTCAGAGACTTCAGAGCCAATGTCAGAAGTCTCAATCCTCATGCCAGCAAACAGCGGAGCCGGTGCAGAGTCGCCGAGCTGGAGTGACGGGACAGAGCCAGGCAAGCCGAGAGAGCCAGGGACAACCACCGGCGGGTCATGAGCCGCAGGCACACCACCAGCCACGAGTGCAGAGGGATGCCGAACCGCAGGCGGTGGCGGAATCGAGCCCCGTGCACCCGAGTGGAATGTGGCCAGACCAAACTGAGCCATGCCGTCCTCGTCAGCTGCCGCATCCTGAGCGGAAGCCGCCGCATCCTGAAAGTGCCGCAGAGATGTGGGCTCAGCCGTCACAAAAAAATATGCCGACAGCTCGCACACCTCTGGGCGACCCTCCATCGTGCAGAGCGACTCGAAGGCATGCTCATCCCCAGCGTCATAGAACCGCTGGAAACGAACAGCCAGGCAATCAGTCTCATAGTCCTCAACTGCACCACAATAGTGGGCAGAGTGAGGACCGCCGTTGGGGCATTCAGCATGCCAGTGCTTCAAACCACTTTGTGCACACTCCGCATTTCTGCAGTGGGGCACGAAGGCACCGCTCTTCTTGTCAAATGAGACAGGAGGAGCGGTGCCAAGTGGCTTAACACCAGTACGATGATGCTTAGCGGCAGAGCGGGTAAGGTGCTTGCCCGCAGGCGGTGCCCCTTCCCGCTTCTGCCGCTTTAGGTCACGAATGTCCTGCTGCATGCGCTCCAGCTGCTTCTGCAGACTGGACAACGCCGCAGCTAGGTCAGACGCGCCATCGCCGAATGACAGAGCAGAAACAGGGGCGGCAGAGACTTTCAGGCCGTGGCGGAACTGCTCCCGCACACGAGCCTGAATAGTCAAAAGAGACACGCCCTGCCGCTGGTCAGCTCGAGCCAGAGAGTTAGCCAAATCACGGTACAAAACCGAATTGCCGAGAGCCTTGAGAAACTGCCGCTTCACCGCGTCCTCTGGCAAGCTGTGGGAACGCTGAACGTCCCGCAACAGGCCATTGAACTCACGGATGCCACGGTCAGGATCTTCGCTGCTGGGGATGCGAACCGCCAGCAGCGACTCAAAAGAGTCAAAGGGCTCTGAGCGTTCCTGGAGCATGCGTACCACCTCTAGGGCAGCACGCTTGCCATCTCCAGGAACGTCAGACCCAGAGGCCTCAAGCCAATCACGAGCAGGCGAGCCAGGTCGAGCCAGAAAGGTCAGAGCCGAGAGCAGCAACTCATTGGCCTCATGCCTAGCCTCAACAGTCATGTCGGCCAAGTCAAACAGGGGAGCAAATGCCTGTGACTGGAGTAGAAACTGTGCGCGAAGCTCATGCATAAGCTGTGAAAAAATGTCCACTGCGTCTGTCTCCGTACCAGCGAAGCGCTCCGATTTGTCTCCGAGAATTTTGGTGGCAACGACCTTGGCAACTTTTCTGTCGAAATTGTCTCGAGCTAGCTGCTGACATTTTTCAAGAATCTCTCTCGCAGCTGCGGTGGTCGGAGCCGGCAGCTGCGGTGTCTGTGGTGTCGCTGAGTGCTGTGCACCCACATCATCAAAAATCGTTTCTAATCTACGGACGCGAGACCGCGTCATTCTATTCGCTGTGGTAACCATGATGTAAAGACAATGGAAGAGCCGAGCAAGCGAGGGTGGTGGCACAAGATTTCCCACAGCGGCCAGGCAACTTTTAGACGTCTCAGCAGAATAAGAACCGCAGAACGAAGATCACAGGTCGTGAGCGGAACGAGAGCGGCCAAAACAAGTCTCGCGTGGAACGACCTCGCCAGAGCCAGTGGCGCACGAAACAAATTAACCCTCCTTGCGACGATACTGCTGTAAAAATAATCCGTCACCAACTGCTGATCTCCTGCGCAGCGAAGGCGAGCACAACGCGTGCCGCCATCACTGCCAAGCTAAAAGGCCATACTGCGGGAATAACACACCACCGCCCAAGTGGGCGCTCAGCCCCTCCTACGTCCTACTTAGCCGAACATGGCAACAGCAAGGCGCTGCGCCATCATCAGAACCACCGGAAAGCCGGTGCGGGCCATAACCTGCGAGAAAGACAGATCCGCTGTCCGGCTAAGCTCGCTGAGAATCAAACTGATAATCATATAAACAGTGTCTGGCCGAGGCTTTATGCTCTCGGAAACCCAGACAGTGAAACTGTACTACTGTACTGTACTACTGTACAGTACAATGCTAGGATGTCACGGACACGATACGGAAGCAGGGTCAGGCTAGGGGCTAGTCAGAGCCCATAATAACTAAGCCTAAACCCGAAGTCCAGCATAAATGGGCTGTGCAGTCTATTTTTTCCGAATGCATCTCAGATCCGTACAGGTTCCAGAATTTAGCAGGCATATGGGGTTGTAGATAGAATGATATCCCAGCAGGTCATGTGATCATCTGTGCTGGATTTCGTGATTTTCTTAACTTCCAGTGAGCTGAATGAAAGGTGTCGTTTGAGATAGGCATTTAAATCTTTCCTGTTTAGTAGGTGAGGCGAACCTATATGCCAAATGCTATCTTTGACGTTATGGCCTAAGTTGAGACCACCTTCTGGCATCCCCTTTCCTCTAGAGAGTAAGTGAGCTGCATGCCATGGGCTATTAAGGTGAATCCACCATTCCTTGGGTTTGTTGTGCCATTTTAGACATTGTTCTATGCTGTCTGTCTCTTCATTTTTTGCTATGAGCTTGTTCACTGTTATGGGGCTGCCGTCTGCATTATCCCGTCTGAGATCGAGATCAGTGGTGTCACCCTTGATGGTGCTGATAGCGGCTCTTGCTTTGTTTTTATTGATGCACGCGTGCCCAAGTTCATTTGTGCTGTATCCGTTTGCTTCAAGGAGTCCTACAATATCTTTCTTGTTTATTTTCCTTTTTGTATCCTTATTTTTGTTTGTCATTCTGATTGGGTACCCTGGGTACTCATCATGTGTGGTTTCCTTGGCACCATTGAATCTAGGTGTTGGCAAAGTTGTATCTGTAGAAATCTCCGGTTTGGTGTCGTTTTGAGGGAGCTTAAATTCAGCCCATACTATCCCGTGGTCGGAGATGATATAAGGGTTTTCCTCCGTCCATCCAGTTTTAACTGTCAATTCTGCCATAGTTGTGTTGGCCATGATATGGGTAAGTTTTGCTTTTGAGTTTTTGGATATAACATGTGTGAAAATTTCCGTGTTTGGATTACGGTCCATTATCAGTTCATTAAGAGAACATCTGTCATTGTTGAAATAAGTTAAAAGATGCTTATTCTTCTCAACATGCTCTTGATATGACATGTAATTTCCACCTGACACCTGCTGATTTGGGGTAATGGTACAGTTTTTGTCACCTATCTCTATGTAGGCCTTTTTTGGATTATTTCCTGCCTTTCCTGCCCAGTCAGTGAGTGTGTCATATAATTCCATTTGTTCATCTACTAGTGTGGCATCATTCATATAGCCACTAGCTATGTAAAGCTCAAACCCGTTATTTCCTGAAAATTTGGTCATTATTGCTCTCTTTGCATCTCCATCAATTGTGGTAACCGAGGTGGAAAGTGGTAAGCTTTTCGGATTCCATAGGATCATGGAGCCAATGGAAGCTCTTTCATTTACATGAGATGTGCGAAATTGAATTCCTTTTTGTGTCATTAGGGTTTTAATTAATGCAAGGTTTTCAGTATTCACCTTGGTTTCTGATATACATATTATATCGGCCCGTCTGTCAATTAAAAGATTGCAGATTGTTTCTGATTTAACCAAACTGTCTTTATCTTCTTTGTGGTGTCGGAGGCCTCTCATATTCATACCCATTATAATCAAATTGTCAGAGTGTTGTGCTAGTTGTAGTTTTGTAAGTCGGTCAAACTCTTCTGACTGTTTAGTGACGCTTTTGCGTTTTGCTTTTTGTAGTATGCATCTGTCATCTGCGTCACATATGTTCTCACAATCAAAGATTTTGTTTGTGCATTTGGTTTTAAGGATTATTCTCTTTTGTTTGTGAGAGTGTTTCCTGCGGTATCCATATGTGTGAGGTTCGTAAGAAAGCTTTCCTTTGCCTGAGATGAGGTGATTATAAGCAGTGTAGGTGGGTTTACAGTCTTTGTTTTCCGGATTTGGCTTTGTTGGATGTGCATCAACTTTCGGGAGGCGAGTTCTTAGTGATTGTCGTATGGTCGAAATGGCTTTGTTATTTTCGTGTTTGGTTATCCTAGCTTCTCTGCCCGTTTGTGGTAGAATTCTAATACTTAGGTTTTCAAGTTCGTATAGTAGATCTCTGTTTAATTGTGCTGCCGAGAAGAATTTAGTGTTGTGCAGGATGTGAAAGGCTTTGTGGGCTCGTGTAAAATTGAAAATCCCCATGTTGTTCGGATGTACTCCCAGTTTCAAGGTTATGCGGTGCGCACTCAGGTCTTGAGGGAGGAGTGTGAGAATGTCTTTTTGGTGTTTATTGGTGGGGATATCAAAATCACAATAAATAATCTTTCTTTCTGGAATGATGTGGACTGCAGTTGACCATATTTCATTGATCACAAGAAGATGAATTTGAATGTTGGTGTTATCCGTGTTCGAGGTGTGATGACATTTCCTATGTGATTCGATGGTTTCTGAAACAATTGTTTCATTAGTGGTGTGTGTGTTCCATTCCAGCCTAAAAGTTTCTATCAGAGTTTCTATCTGCTTTTTAGGTGTGGCACCTCTACGGGTGAGGATATGGTGGGCAGGTGAAGTCATATTTGAGCCGCTGATTGCAGCGTCATTTCCAGCGGGATCCAAGTTTTTGAGCTCCAGTGTGTTGCAGGTATTATTGGCCATCAGCTCTAATTCTTTCCTCATTTCTAATCGGTATTCATGTATTTCCTTTTGCATTGTTTTGTCGCCATACTCCCCACTACATAGGTCACATTTTAGGTGCTCGAAAATGTGGTCTGATGTGAACCTCTGTTCCATTGGGCCCATCTGAAGGCGGTTTTTGCTACCCATGTGCCACAGTTGTATGTATCTGTTTGAAATGTATCCTTGCTAATGGTAATTGTGGATTCCTTATATTCTGTGGTGGCTTTGAGATTTTTCAGCCAGGTTCTGAGTGCTACCACAATCATATTGATGGTTTCTCTTTCGGCTTTATCTCCAAAAGGATCATATATGTAAGCTTCTATTTTCCCAGATGATGATAAGCGGATCATTATGAGACGCCAATGTATATTGTCACACACGCCTATTTGTGTGTGGCCATATTTTTGAGTCTGCTGTTAATGAGTTGTGTGAGTTTTTGGTCCTCCACTGTCATCTTTAGCATCATGTCTGTGAGGTCCATGGGGGCAATGGTACTCGGGTCCCGTATTTTCATGGCATCACCAACATGAGTTGCATTTAACCACCCCTTTTCCGAGAGAAGTGATTCCGTGGCCATTTTATTTTCATCTACTGCATTATCTTCGGTGCTTGCTCCACCGCTTAACATCTGATCAGGTTCAGGCATATTATGTTGTTTGGTATCGTTGCCCTTCTTGCGGAGGGTTTTGTGTTTCGTTATTCTTAGAGGTAATTTCATTTTAGATTTCTTTGTATTTTGGGTCCGTGTCCTCTCCCAAAGCCATGCCATTTTGGGGTTTTGAATCATATATTTCAAGGCGCTCTTGCTTATCCTTTTGCAGGCCTTAGGTCTCTTGTGGGCTAGGTGTATTATGACTCTAGGCCCCGGAAAATATTGTTTGGGGTTCAACTTCATTTTGCTGAGTCCCGCCATTAAATGAAGAAACATGATAGTGGGCCCGTAAGTGGTTGTTTGCAGTTCTGCTCGTGTTTTAATATTTTCCTCACATCTCAAGAGGTGTCGCATTATGTAATATGTCATAATTATGCTGCCACTTATGTCTTTATCAATTATTACCTCCATTTAAAATATATTTCGGTCCGTGCTGGGTTTACTATGTCCAAACTTAAGTTCTCGAGATGTCGTGTAGTTTTACCGACAAAACACATAGATTTATTTTCGGTACATGTCAGTTTGAACATAGACTTTTTTAATTTATCCGTCCACCGCGTTAAATTTGATGTGTACCGCCACATTGTTTCCGGGCTCCGTATTAGTTTATCGGTACACCGCTTGACCACATTCCGCATTAGGTTATTTGAAAGCCAAAACAAGTTATCCACAGACCGCTTAAAGTTAGAAACGGACCGCTTCAAGTTATCTATAGGCATATTAAAGTTATCAAACCGCCGTGTTGAGTTGGCCGTATGCTGCTTCGGGTTACCCGAGTCCTGTGATCGTGTTTATCCTTGAGCCGCTTACAGTTAATGGTTGTCCCTATCCGGTTGGCTGCATTCCATTTCAAGTTATCTGCATTGCGTGGTGGGTGTACCGAAGACCGCTTTGGGTGTGAGGCCGTCCGCATCAGGCTATCTGTTGGCTTATTAAAGTTATCAAGCCACAACATTGGGTTGGCCGTATGCCGCTTCCGGTTTATTAAACTCCAAGATTGTTTATCCAAGAACCGCTTCAAGTTATTATTAGTACTATTAAGGTGTATTGCATTCCGTTCTAAGTTATTTGAAAGCCGAGCTAAGTTTACCGTGACCCGCTTCAGGTTAGCCGCAAACCGCTTCGAAAAGTATGTGGGTTTATTTAAGTTATTTGTTAACCGCATGTTGTTTTTCGAGCACCGTGTTGAGTTATATGCAAGCCATATTGGGTTAGCTATACCTCGTGTCGGGTTATCTACGAGCCGCATTAACTTATCTGTACACTGCAGTAAAGTTACTTTGGGCCAAGTTAAGTTATTTGCAGGCTGTTTTAATTTGCCTAAGTACCGCGCGAGAATATCAGACCGCTGACTGAACATATCACGTTGCCGGGTAAAGTTGGCATATGTTAGATTGGAGCTTTCTGCCATTTGATTTGTTCTATTATAGTCGGGTCTAAGTTCAGTATTAGTTTCTATTCTAGGTATGAGCTGTTTTATAGAGAACAGTTTCCTATCGGTTGCTACATAGGGAGTGCAGTATGTAATTTCTGCAGGTATGTATGTTGAATTATGACAGGTGTGAAGTGTGTGTCTGTGAACAGTGTATGCTTTCAGGTTTTTATACAGGGTGCCGTAGGCTGCACCGTCTGCCTGCACTGGTAGTATGAGGGGGATTACAGGCCTGCCGAGCCATACAATCGGCATACTTACGCTATCAGCAAGTAGCGGGAAGAGTGGGCGGGCAGATTGTGCCAGTGTTTTCAGTTGCAAATCCCTGCTCTGAAAAGAGGAATGAGAAAGCGGGTCTAGTGCTGGCAAGGGAATCTTTCCAGCTTTCTGACTCAGCGGTGCAAGATCAACACGGATGGGTTCCTGTTTGATCCTATCAGCACGCACAGAGAAAAGCCTGCTAGATTCACACTTCAAAGTCCATATCTTGCAGAATGTTGTACCTATTTTGCAATTCTGCTCCTTCTTCCTGTGCAATTTTGTTGAGGAGTTCTGCTTTGTCTTTTCCGATGTTTTTCTTGCGGTCACCAGGGCTCGGTGACGGCCTGATTTGGGAGAGAGATCTCTTTTTCCATGGGTAGAAGCACATATTTTCCGATCACAAAAGTACTTAACACGGCAGAAAAGCTTAAAAGTAATGCAACAAATGTTGATGCAACAAGCAGAAAGAGAGAGTCTTATGCCTTTTTTGCAGGCTGTGCAGCTGCAGTTTGGTGGATGCCCTCCGTGCCTCTGAGTTGCTGGCCTTGCCACTGTATGGGCACCTGTGCTCTGGTCGGTTCCCTCTGCAAATCCTGGTGGGAATGTCCCCTGCTCAGGCTGTGCCGCGGCTGAGACTGTCTGGACAGCTGTCTGGGCTTCTGGTACTGCCGGGATGTGCTCACCGTAAATCCTCACGGGGCAATTCTTAGTGCTGTGACCGTTGGCCGATTTCCCCTCACACTCACGACAAATTAATGCTGAGCACTTTGAGATGAACACTGTTCCGAGGCCAGACCTGTGGTACTCCAATGGGAGTGCATACAAGGCGTGTTCCTTGTTTTTCTTGTCGATCCTGGCAGGTTCGGGATGGCGGCCCAGGCCACTCTTCAAGAGAACAAAGATCTGTCTGACCAGTCTTGAACGTTTTTTACCTCCGCGTACCCTGGTGTGAACTGTGAAAGTCTGCTGAAAAGTGATTTCCTTGATGAACCTGGAGAATGGCGAGGCTTTGATGTGAGAGAGAATGTGCTGCAGTTTTGGCTGTTTTCCGGACCTGACTGCTTTGAATCCCAAGGTAATGCTTGTGAGTTTGCTGCTTTTAGGGGTGATGAGAAAATCCTGAGTGTCTACCACGATCACCGCGTACTCGATTAGCACCCTTGCTTCTTCAATCGAAGCCACTCTCACGTGCAAAAAAGGGGTGGCACTGCTGGGATATTTCTTCCCCTCCACACTGAAAATTGCAACGCTTCTCTGAGCCTGTAGTAGCACTGCTCTCAGGAGTCTGCTCACTTCACTGATCTCGCGTTTCGTGAATGGGCCAGAGGTCACAGCTCCCAACCGCTTTACTTTAACCGATGCAAGGAAGTCGTCGTTAGGCAGGCCCCCGTCCTCGTTATCAGTGTCGTAGTCGTCGTTGTCTTGAAGCTCTTTATTTAGTTGCTCAAATTCTTCCGCCTCGTCAAAAGCAGCTAGGTCGAACTCGTCGTCTTCCTCGTAATCTTGCATACCCGCTGGTTCCTTTGTGATTGGAACAAGAGAAACCCACCCCACTAGCGAAAATGTAAAAGAGCATACAATTTGTATTCGTAATGCGCGTGTTTTAAGTGAGTTTACCAATGCTTCACAACAGTTCCTTCTTTCGTCGTTATTGGAAAGTTTGCGTGTCACGTGTTTGCCAATGGAGGAAAGGGAGAATGTTTTGTTGTGTGTTTGTCTCACCTTTTCAGTAGTGCGATCCTCTGCTGGTTGCTGCTCGGGCTCAGGTTGAGGTTGCTCTTCTTTCTCAGGTTGCTTGGATGCAGTATCCATAAGCCGTTGCAATGGCGTTGCCAGAAGTGAGTGCTCGCTCTGGGTGTCGTGGTCCCCACTTGAGATGCTTTTGAAGCGCTTCCCCAGCAGCACTGAGCACACGCGTGTACTGGTCGAAGTCCAGGAGTTGCTCACCAAAGTTCTTCAGGTGGTCAACAGTCAGCTCTTGTCGCACAACAACTTGTTCTCCCTCTCTTGTAGCAACGTAGAAAAGGTCGCAGCAATGTTGCAAACAGATTTTACAAAGTTTGTTTAGCGCTGTAATGCAACAAGTTCTATTGTCAGTGAAGAATTTAGTAATGTTTCTAAGTGCAAATTGCGGTGTAAAATGGAACGTGCTAGTTTTGCTCACTGCAAATGCTAGGTGCTTTTCGCGCGTTTGCGATGTCGTGAGCTTGAATTTGTTATGGCAGAGCGTGTAAAATTCCCGGACTCTCACCTTAAAGATCTACTAGAATGTCCTAGTGACACAGTGAAAACGCTGAACGCCGTAGGGTTTGAGCGAGGCAATCGGGTATATCAAAATATCAAAAGATAGATATGAATACACGACTCTCAGGCTATCTAAGCTCTGAGGCCGTCACTAGGCAATCATATCGTGTGTCACAGTCTAAGCTACCGAAGTCGAACTACTGAGTACAGGTAGGAAGTAAATGTACTGTCACTGTCACTGTCATACGCCATACGTGGTACTGAACTACTGAATCTCAGCAAGATCGTCGTAGTCAGCAAGACTCTGTTTCTTAGCGCCAGCTCTCCATAGTACACTGTGATGTTCAATTCAACTTCTGTCCCCAGGTCGTCTATGACTGCTTTGATGAACTCAGTGTACAGGCAGGAGCCTATCTCGATCTTGTCAAAGCCTGATGACTCCCAGACCGAGAACTGCGCTCTGATGTCGGCTTTGCGCTCCTTTATTTCCTCGAGTGTACTTTCCTTATCCCACGCTTGCCCTTGTGGGCGATCTTCCTCAATTTCCATATCTGTAGCGCGTAAGATGTACACACAAACGAGGAAAATGGTAAGAGTCTTTTGCAGGTTGCGTTGTTTTCGCAATGTATTTATGATTCTCTTTTTTGCGATGTTGTTTTGCGTTTTCGGTATTTGGTACCTCGCGAGCGCAGAGCAGAGCTCTTTGCTCACTTCACCAGGCTTATTTTTACGTGCCTTCCCCGCGGAGATTAACTCGTTGGGCTCAGACACGGGTTAGCGAAAGAAAATCATAGCAGCAGTTTGCGGAAAGGGCATAAGTAAGACAGGGTTTAAGCATATTTAACAGTACAGGAAGGCGCAAATCACGCTGTAAAAAACAGCGCGCTTTTACCTTCGCTTTTATCTTCCTCCAGCTTCAAAAAATTCAGAAAATAGTATATCATAATATTATTTTTCAGAAAAACATTTTCAGGTTCGCCTCATAGGGCGAACGTTTTTTGAGGTTCGTTTTAAGCGGTCTTCGGATAACTTGTTTTGGCTTCCAAATAACCAAATGCGGAATGCGGTCAAGCGAGGTACAGATAAACTAATACGGAGCTCGGAAATAATGTGGCGGTATACTGCAAATCTAACGCGGTGGACGGATAAATTAAAAAAAGTCTACTTTCAACCTGACATGGACCGAAAATAAATCTATGTGGTCTGTCGGTAAAACTACAAGACATCTTGAG
Source organism: Cymbomonas tetramitiformis (assembly GCA_001247695.2). Lineage (NCBI taxonomy): Eukaryota > Viridiplantae > Chlorophyta > Pyramimonadophyceae > Pyramimonadales > Pyramimonadaceae > Cymbomonas > Cymbomonas tetramitiformis. The sequence continues at coordinate 8,473 of LGRX02034388.1, read as the reverse complement.
AACTTAAGTCTGTACTTAGTAAACTCAGCATGGACCGAAACATATTTCAAATGGAGATAATAATTGATAAATAAAGAGAGGAATTATACTTACACGCTCTCCCGGAAGCTAGCATGTACCGACCATCAAGTTCAAAAAAGAATACCATTGCTGTGACCGCTAAACCTGAAGTGAACCATGTCACGGGGACAATTAAATATCCCGAACTCCAATATGTCCAGAAGAAAGAGTTTTGGAAAATTTTGGCCTGGCACCGCCTTTCCAACAAAGTAGTTCCATGCTCACTTGCGGAGTACTCGGATAGGGCACACGATATCCACGAAGCACTCAATGCATGTAAGTTTGAATCGGGGGATCCTAAAAATTGTTACGCAATCAGAAGAAGCCTCTTAGATATTTTGGTGGATGACAGGAACCTTGACAAAAACGGCTGTGAACTTTTCTCCAACCCACTAAATGCCCACCCTAGAATTCACTCGAGAAGATGCATACCCACCACAAGAATGAAGAAAGCCCTCAGGCCCTTTTGCCATCATGGGAAAATTGGCTTTGATGGTCTCGCTTGGGATGCCTACGTGGATCCGATAACAGGCATCGGCAGAATCGTTTATGGAAATCCCCCCTTTGATGGGAAAGAAAAGGGCAAATCTTCGGCGGTTATGACTACCTTGGAAATGGGACATAAAGCGGCCAACACCGTCCCTGGATTTTCAGGAACATGGATTCTTCCGCTGTCTCCCAAAAACCAAAAAAGATGGTTCGATAAAGGTTTTAAACTTGTTTTCAGATTCCCGCATAACACTATTCCATTTATCCCACATGGTTATTGGACGGGTGATGACCCCTACGTTCTTCCAGGTGGCGGATGCTATAAGGATGACTTTTCGGATGTCGTTATCATAGCTATAGACAGTGCACCCAGTGACACTCAACCAGCCTTTGATTGGAGGCCCACACAGAAAAAGATTGCCAGATGGTTCCTCAATGTACTTCCTAAGTCCAGAGTCACGGAGAAGAGGCTAGAATACACAGGAGTCAGCCCTGATATTTGGAATGAAGTTATGAACGAAAGCGACAAAGCACTTCCTTCTTCGCTTTGCCCATGGCCCACTCAAGACCCTCCCTATCATCAGAGTGATGCTGAGCATTATTATGGTGGTCACCATGACACGACAATCACCAACGCAAATTCAAAGCCCTTTATTAGCACCGTGAAATGGCCCAAAGTACTTACACTCATGGGATACCTCCCTCCTCTTTTTGGTACTGTCCTCAACACGATAGGTGTTCCCCGTGGCAAGATTAAACCTCTCCTCAAAAAACTTTCAAGAATCTGTAGACAACACACCAAAAATAGGCGAGACGTGTTTCTGTTAAACACCACTACCACCTTAAACACTGACCCGCATACAGTTGACATCTCGAGCAGTGAGACCATGACAGAAACAGAAGCTGTGCAGCAATCAAACGACTTTCTTCAAACCCTTCTGCAGTAATTTTCAAAAGTCTTGCAATACAAGATGGTTCCCCGTCTCCTAGGGGAGGGGCCCTCCCCCCCCTCCCCTCCCCCCACCCCCCTCCCCCCCCGCGCCAACCTAGGACCCCCTTCCTCAACGTCTCCAAATACCCCCTTAATTCTTCGACTTCCTTCCCCACCGCTCAGATTCAGCCACCCCTCCACTCACCCGGCCATGGCTGCTTCTCCATCTTCTAGAGTTTTTTGCTTAGCGCCTAGCTTTTTCTCTAGATGTCACCCTGCTGAAAAGTGGGTTGAGCCCCTTTGTGGGCGCGCTATAGTAGAGGGAGTAGCCCCTGGTGTCTTCACTAGCCTGCTTTGCAGGGATACCGCACTCTCAGGACTTTGTCCCCTTTGCTAGCGTAAATGTTTTATTATTATAAAGACATAAGCGGCAGCATAATTATGACATATTACATAATGCGACACCTCTTGAGATGTGAGGAAAATATCAAAACACGAGCAGAACTGCAAAAAACCACTTACGGGCCCGCTATCATGCTTTTCCATTTAATGGCGGGACTCAGCAAAATGAATTTGAACCCTAAACAATATTTTCCGGGGCCTAGAGTCATAATACACCTAGCCCACAAGAGACCTAAGGCCTGCAAAAGGATTAGTAAGGGCGCCTTGAAATACATGATACAAAACCCCAAAATGGCATGGCTTTGGGAGAGGACACGGACCCAAAATACAAAGAAATCTAAATTGAAATCACCTCAAAGAATAACGAAACATAAAACCCACCGCAAGAAGGGCAACGATACCAAACAACATAATATGCCTGAACCTGATCAGATGTTAAGCGGTGGAGCAATCACCGAAGATAATGCAGTAGATGAAAATAAAATGGCCACGGAATCACTTCTTTCAGAAAAGGGGTGGTTAAATGCAACTCATGTTGGTGACGCAATGAAAATTCGGGACCCGAGTACCATTGCCCCCATGGACCTCACAAACATGATGCTAAAGATGACAATGGAGGACCACGAGAAACTCACACAACTCATTAACAGTAGACTCAAGAAATATGGCCACACACAAATAGGCGTGTGTGACAATATACACTGGCGCCTCATAATGATCCGCTTTGCGTTTGAGATTTTCCAGCCAGGTTCTGAGTGCTACCACTATCGGATACCGTCTATGCGGATACCCAGTGCGCCTCTGGGCTTCCCTCCAGAATTGGAGGGCAAACCTTCATAGAGATAAAGGTACTCTGGCTGAGACCAGAGTTTACGAGCTGCGGCCGCTGCGCGGCCGATCGCGATTTTCGACACGACAAGAATGGAAAGCAGATCGTAAATAAAGCTCGTAAACACCTCCGGTGTAATACAGAAAAATAAAAAAATCCTTAAAAAAGTGAAAAAAAATCGCGTCCGGAGGCTCGTGGTCTCAGCCAGATTAAGATAAAGGGTACTGTACACACTTGTTGTATGCGAACCGCAAGTACGCGAGCTCGCGCGGTTGTTCGACTCTTTCAGAGTTTATCGATGGCTCTAGCCTGCGACGAATATCAAGCTCACCTGCCTAACACCGAGTGTTCGCTGTTCCACGGGCCATTTGGATCAGTCTGATTCTCGGTGGTGCGAAAGTTTCTCTCGAGTTGTTAACATTATTCCAATCCGCTTGAAAGCATCTCAGATCTATTCGCTAAACGTGTTGAAATTTCCCAAACGGTGCGCTTCAGATCAGCACCATAATCCTATTGAACGTCTGATCTGTTCCCGCAGCGCAACGGAGGGCATCATTTGCACCAATGGACTCGACCCTGTCGACGACGGACCTGACCTCTGACACCTCATCCCAAGCGAAAACGGACGGCGCCACGCACGACCCTAGCCCACTTACTACTACCGACCTCCCGACTCCTCCAGAACTACTCCGACACCTGTTCAAGGTCCAGGAACTGCGCGCGGCGGAGTACGGCTGCTTCCAGAGGTAAGCCATCGATCTCTTTGTTGGGAAAGTGTCTTGGGTCTTTCCCGGATTTTAGTGCGTTGGTCCCAGTGCATACCATCCGCCTTGTTATGTGAATTCAGTGTGGTAATGCACGTCCTTTAAGCACTTAACTTGGTTCCATTCGTCTCAATCGAAACCGGCTACTCTCGAGCTCCCCAAGCCTGAAGCTGCGGAGTGCCTATGCCGTTACGGTGGAGTAAGGGATGCACGCGCAATCCTAGAGTTCTCGCACTTCAATATTTTACAGCTGATGCAACTGATGAGATGACTTTCAAGTATCACTGGATGATCATCTATGCACCAAGTTACTCTTTGGAACACTCGCTACGGGCAGGGGTTTCCAGACGTATCTCCATTCGAAGGACCAGGCGGCCTACAACGAACTTTGCGCAAAAGTGACCCAGGTCTTTAGCTCGCTGTCACAAGAGGTGCGCCCTCTCTTCTGCAACGTGGCTGCAAAGGAGCCAGATGCGTCTATGCTCGCGAGGGGCTGCGTCTGGCACGCTCGTTGTATCCCATACGTCGTGGTTCACTGGTTGTATCTAGATTGAGAGGTTCGGATGGTGTGGTGAGGTGGAAGCTCGGGTTTGGAGTGGGTCCTGACGCCTGGTCCAGGTAAAGCGTTTGGAATCTGGGCTCCGAGAGCATTCCATAGCTGCTGGGGAGCCAGCGTGCTCCGCAGATCTTATCAGGTCCCTTCAGGAACATGAGAAGACCAAGCTGCAACTGGCGAGGCCCCTCCACACCCCCCCGCCACCGATCATGTGCAGGCTTTATTCCACAAAAACGCACTATGCTACTAGGATGTCATATAATTCCTCAAATATTCCTGGTGTGGAAAATTGTAAGGATACCCCGTATCTCTGTGAGCTAGCCGATCCCCAGTTCCAAGGATTTTTGAAAGGCTGTGCATGAGGGTACCGATGTTGGGTTCTTGCTCGACACCCATTTGTAAGCTTCATATTCCTGAGGGCTGAAGAGGTCCTAAACCCTAGCTCCCCATGTTCCGAGACGAGTGTTGGAGGTCTTGCGACCTGCTTTGAAGAGTTGGGGCTGGGCTCTATTAGACCTGCACCTTGCAGGTATTGAAGGCTGCGCATGCAGCTCAGCAGTGGGCATGGCAGCTTAATGAAGATGCAAAAGACACGTTCCCATCTTCGCATACGACTGCGAACGGCACCGAACCCCCTCCTGCTCCTCCAGCAGGGGGGCCTGAGCCCGAGTCTAAGTTCACTCCTCAGGTACGCAGCACCTTCTCCAGTACTCCCACACCTCCTACCTCCCTTGCATCCAAATCCTTGTGCACTTTTTGTAGCAGGACTTTGAGGGAAGCTGGTGCAGGAAGAATACCCGATACGTTGTGTGTCCGACACGTTCCGAAAGCATTTCGAAGCTTTTGGAGTTTGGGAATATGAGATCTATGGGAGCTTCTACCATGAATTTTAAGACATGCCACGGATCAGCTACAACAGCAGTTCTTGCAGTGAAGACTTTCCCTTATAATGATAGCTGTATCCGGTTGCATCACCATCCTGTCTCATAAACATCGATATTCTTAATTAACCCATTGGTGTTTGCTTGTTTCGAAAAACCTGCCACTTGCGGGCTCCGATTGGCGGGCGCCTCTGTGGAACCTGTCATTCGCAACACAGCCAGGCTCGCACGGCATGCCCTACAACACGCACGAATCATTCCGTCGATCTTTACCGAGCACTGAAACTCATTTGAGAACAGATCCATATTTAAGAGCACACCTAGGTTCCACGCAAGGTTGACAATGCTCTCCGGCCGAATTTCAATGTCCATACTTGGATTTCCTACTTTATCGAACAGACATTTCATGGTCTCAGCATCCCTTCTACGCGCTGTGAGAATTTTGCAATGCAAACATACGCAGAGATGATCTGAACAGCAATGTCTATTTATGATAAAGCATGGAGTGAAACAACAGTACTGCTCATCACGCCTTGCAAATGCCTGATTGTAGCGAGGTTGCAAAGCAATTGAGGTGCAGACCTTACATGCTATGCTGAAGGAGGGCACACTGTAAGTAGGAATGCCAGCGATTGCCTGTTGACAGCTGCTGTAACGGCATTGGGGAATGGGCTGCAGGGCTGGGGAGGCAGGCAGGTGTGTGGGTGCACCAATCCAGGCTGCGAAGATGGAAGCCAGGAGCCAGCCCCAGAGCCGACTGAGCAGGAGTTTGCCAGTGCAATAGCAGAAGCCACGCAGGTCACCTCTCAGCACACCCCGTTCTTAAAGCATATCACACAGCTGCTGAATATGCAGTTTTGGACGTCACCGCGAGTGTCCAGCTCAGTTGGTGCCATGAAAATCGAAAACAAATCCAAAAGCAGTTGGTACACGTGCTGGCAGGCACCAACCAGCACTATGTGGGAATGCTCTAGAAAGGTAGCATGAAAACCTGGCCTATAAGGGCGCTTGCAGCACATCCTCTGTTGCAGGTAGACGAAGTAGAATATGTAATAAAAGAGGGGTGTGCCCAGACGTGTCGGGATTTGGCTTTGTTACATATGCAGGAGTGTATCGCAATGATCCATGATTTTGATGCTGCTAGTTTGTATTGTGCATCCTTGAACAGTGAACGTCAAATGTGGACTCTGCACTCGCGACATTGGCAAAGCAGTCACTCGATGTGTCGTGTGGTCGATGCGGTTGTCTGGAGTTCTCTAAATGCAGAGGTGTGATTTGCCATGCAGGGAATCCAAGCTGCTGTTGTGGGCGTGAACGAGATCCTAGAGGAGCTGCGATACGAAGTCGAGGAGGAGTGAAAGCGCCTCTCCGGCTGCAAAAGCGGATGCCATCTGTGTTTTGAAAATGGACGCTCATCTCACATTGCCAAATAACAGCTTTTTGCCACAGGACTTTGTCGGCGCATGTGTAAATGAAGTAGATGCACAGATGCCCCTGCAGCACCCAGGCTTTGCCCACTGCAGGCCTATGACAGGTATTCTTCAGTATTTCCCTTTACCGAGGGACGTGTAGCAATATAAAGCATGGCAAGTTAAATTGTGCACAGGAACACGTCCCAGAGTATAATTATCACAATATATGGATCCCTTTATCTGCTGGCAGCATATGTCTATCTGTGAGCTAACGGAATGTCGAAGGTGCGGAGCAAGTTGTCCTCGTCAGACCTTGTCAGCTTGCCTTCGAATTGCGCGGCTGTCATCGCCGGCTCGCTCCACTCGAGCTCTTTTAGTTGCACTTCCCGCTTCCCTCTGAATGCATACGCTTCGAAGTCCGGCGGCATCTGCGGAACCAGATTCTCGGCAGCCTTCTTGGCGAGGCTACGGGCCTTAGTGGTAGAGGACTTGCGGAGCATCACGACATCGTCTGCCAGGTGGGTGGAAGGTGCCAAGGGAGAAGCCATCATTGAGGCCATCAGTGGTGGCATCGCGTCCTTACTGCGGCCCACTCGGGCTGACTTGGTGGCATCGTAGTCTTTGGAGGACACCGAAGCGATCTTGCGCTTGCGCGAAATATTCTTCCTGGACTGCTGCGGGGGCGGTGCTGCCTGAGAAGTTCGGCCGCCGACCTGGGACATGTGCTCCGCCATGCGCCCTTTGCAGTCGCGGGCGCGCGTGGCAGGCACGCCATGCACGCGGTTATCTGTTGAGGGATATTGGGGGTGCAAAGCGTCGGTACCCGAGTCGGGCGTCGGCATATGAAGATTGGCGATCCCTTTGCGCTGCAGCCAGTTGTCTAAGATCGATGGGGTCGGGGAGATACCGCCCAGCATAGTCGGGGATGCGCATTGTGGTGGTTGCTCGTATTCGCCTGTCAGCTCTGACAGTGCTGTGCGAGGATGATACTGTCTGTGAACCTCATGGTATGCATGGCGCTGTTCATCCCAAGTGGACCCGGCGTCATAGGACTTGCGGTAGGAGTATTCTATGTTGGGAGGGTCGAATGAGAGTGGCTGCTTGGTGCAGTAGTCACTGCGCTCGTCCTCGCAGTTGGCTCGATTTTGGCAAAGTGGTGGATGATGCAGCCCGTCACGCCTGAACTCCAACAGCGGTGGACGACGGGGCCCGTCGATGTCTTGAGGATCGTACGCGTCAGCATGATGGAGAAGGGACGTGTTCGGCTGCCTGAAGCGCCCCTTGTCGCATCCACCCCCGTGCTGAGGCAGGTGGCCAGAACTGGGCGGATCGTGCACATTGCCAGCGACATTTTGGTGGTGTGGATTCTGGAAATCAGCGTACAGTTGCCTTGCTGGATCTACTTCTGGTCGAAGGTGTATCATTGGCTGTTGCTCAGAGTGCCAAGTGTGGTGATCTGCTTGCGGGTTACAACGAGTATCACACGGAACACCACCATCAGGCCTGTCAAAGGCACTCGTGCAAGGCCGGCTCCGAGGGCCCTGGTATCTGGGAGGTGCCTCTGGCTGCTCCGTGGGGTAACGGGAGTGCAGGGGACGGCTCGTATGGGAGTGTTGTAGCTTATTGCAAAATAGGTCATGGCCATGCTGTGCCACATCTGGGAGCTCGTGGGGTGCCGGAGTTGGCTGACATTGCAGCGGCTCCAGGCGCTGCTCATTCACCCCTTGCACGGGGCCGGGGCGCTGCCACCAGCACGACTCCTGCTGCTGCCCGCCTCGTTGCTCTCTGCCAGGATGATCCACCCAAGTCTGTGCTGCCGCAACGTCAGACGGGGCTAAAGCCTCCGTCTCCCAGTTATCCAGGCGCTGAGCATCTTGCAGGCGCCGCGCGCCGTGCTGCTCATGCTGCTGATGCAGGGCGCTATGTTCAACATACTGCTGACGCGGGGCACCGTGCTGATCATACTGTTGACGCGGGGCACCGTGCTGATCATACTGTTGATGCAGGGCACCGTGCTGATCATACTGCTGACGCGGGCGCCGTGCTGCTCATGCTGCTGACGCGGGGCACCGTGCTGAGCATACTGCTGACGCGGGGCACCGTGCTGATCATACTGTTGATGCAGGGCACCGTGCTGCTCATGGTGCTG
>LGRX02034387.1:0-33202 GCA_001247695.2 Cymbomonas tetramitiformis | reverse complement strand
CACATGGAATGTGCAAAACGGGAATTCCCAGTGGGAATTTTAGAAAAAATCTTATTTTTTCTCATAGCTCAAGATTGAAATACCTCAACTCAGGTTTCGTTTCACACGGGGGTACTGGGAATGGGAATGGGAACTTCCATATAGAACACATGGAATCTGCAAAACGGGAATTCCCAGTGGGAATTTTAGAAAAAACCTTATTTTTTCTCATAACTCAAGTTTGAAATACCTCAACTCAGGTTTAATTTCACACAAGGGGGGGGAAGGTACTGGGAATGGGAATGGGAACTTCCATATAGAACACATGAAAAATGGAAAACGGGAATTCCCAGTGGGAATTTTAGGGTTTTTTTTTATATTCTCCTAATTAGGGGAAAAAAAAACACCAAAATTCCCACTGGGAATTCCCGTTTTGCAGATTCCATGAGTTCTATATGGAAGTTCCCATTCCCATTCCCAGTACCCCCCCCTCTGTGTGAAACGAAACCTGAGTTTTGGGGTTTTCCATTTTTCACTTTTTTTCAATGAATCTTAACGAAAAAAAAACTTAGGTTTCGTTTCGCAGGGGGAGGGGCTACCGGGAATGGGAATGGGAACTTCCATATAGAACACATGAAAAATAGAAAACGGGAATTCCCAGTGGGAATTTTATATATACATATTTATATATTATTTTTTTTGTTTGAAAACTATCCCCCCCCCTGTGTGAAACGAAACCTACGGTGAAGTATTTCAAACTTAAGTACGAGAATTCTCGTTTCAGAAACGGGAATTTAATATTTGTTTTAATGAATTTTAAATCAACGATTCAATGATGACGGGAACACCTCAGAATTCCCGGAAGTCTCGCTTTATGGTGACGGGAACACGCAAAATTCCCGTTCGACTCGTAAGTATGGCATTCCCATCGGGAATTCCCATTTTCCCGGGACTGGCCATTAATGGTGAATCCATACGGTGGTTGGAATCGTGTTTCAAGATAGAAACGCGCGAATTTCTAGTGCGTAATAAGGAGTTGTCGGTCGGGCATGTGAAGGCGCGTAGTGGAATAGTAAGAAATAGCAGAGTCTCCCATTGTTCAGATCGTCCAATCGCTGAGTGGTTGTTTAACAAGTCGCCCTTTACCCTGCGAGGACTAAGCAGGTGGGTGTGCATTTATTTGGGAATATAAATAAAGTCGTCGCTCGGGAATTTTTATTTTCATTTTGCATCCTGGGGGATGCTTTTCTGTGCATGAGACACACGATGACATTTTCCGAAGAATGAATTTTCTCGAAAGCGCAAGACCTGGAGTAAAGTATCCGCAAAGTGGATTGGGTTTGAATGTACCCAAGCCCGAAACAGCCAAAGAGTTTCAGTCGGTCTCGTGCGTTCTAAAGCATGAGACGGTACGTATTGCTGAGATACATAACTTGTGCTTCCCCGAAGTACAATGCATGCGATAAGCTATGGGCCAAACCGAGGATGCATTTCTTTGGCAGATTTGTGGGTTTGGGTTTGAATGAACCCAAAACCAAAACAGCCAAAGAGTTCTAGATGTTTCCGTGCGTTATAACGCACGAGAGTGACTAGACACATTTTTTAGATACATATCGTATGAACACTCCCCCGAAGGAGACCTAGAACTCAACGGAACCTCGTCTTGAACTCTTTGGCTGTTTTGGGTTTGGGTTCATTCAAACCCAAACCCATAAATCTGCCAAAGAAATAAATCTTTCGTTTCGCTCACAGCTGATCTTACATCGTGCACGTCAAGGAGATAAGATATATATATCTTACCAATATTTATTCAAGGTATCGCGGGCTCTAGAACGCACGAGAACCTCTGAAACCTTTGTCCACTACCCGGTCTTGGGTACATCACGATGTACCCAAGCCACTCTTTGTTCCGCACGCAATGGCGAGCTCGAACCATTTCAAGTGTCCATATGGCCGATATAGGTTGTCAATAACACACCAATCTTGGGTATGAACCATATGATTGGCGGTATTCGTGTCATAGACATGGGTTTTGGGGGGCGGTTGCCTAGGTGATTTTCCAGAAAAGACGAAATTCTCAAGTTCTAAATTCTTGGGTACATCGCTTGGGTACATCGATTTGTATGCATGGTTATGCACATGAAAATTGCATATTTGGTCGATGTTTCATTAGGGCATTAACATAGACCCTTCAAAGCACTTATTTTATCATGGGTCGGTCCCATACCTCACAAGTTATCATACTTCATCATCAAGACTTCTCATCATAAAACAGTGTCAGATTTTAGATTTCGCCTCGGAAAAATGCGCGCGGACATGTGCGATGACTCCCACCCATCGATCTATTGAACGAAGGCATATTTATCTGTGCAGTGCATGTTATCGCAAATACGATTGCCAAAGAATGAGCTGACAAATATTTTTGGTCATAATAATCGATATCACAGGTCACCTTCAACCGCTCGCGTCGACTCGTCCCCATACCCGATAAGGTACCTCGTGCCGTGCGGCAAGTAAGCAGTTAAGCTTGGGGATCTAGGGTACGCCGAACATGACGAGAATAAATTAATTAAGATATTGTGGTGTAACCAACCTCAAAAAGTATTCCACTTTGTGAAGAATCCCCACCCCCCTAAGATATGCGAGACTGTGAAAAAGGCGAGTCGCAACAAACCGTGGTAAAAAAACAATTAGAAAATGTTTTTGGGAGCCAAGTTGCGATTTGCATGGATTTGAATGCACCTGACATGATATATATCCTACCAGGATGCTTGTGACGGCATATTCCCGTGTTCATGATGATGTTGGCTAACTATATTGATGATTCGTAACGACAAACCATTAAATCTGTGCCCCCATACCGTCGATTTAGCTTGGGTACATCCCTATGTACCCAGACCCTCTTGGGTACATCCCCATGTACCACCGGGTAGTGGGCACCTTTGGCTGTTTTGGGTTATTTGGGTACATTCGAACCCAAACCCAGATTTCGGCTATACTGCACCTCAGAGGTCGTACGTTCGAAAGTGAACTGATACCACTGTTCTTTGTGAGTATCATTGCGAAGTGTCGTATGTTCAAACGCAAGAGAACCTCTACTCAGCTCGACAGTTTTGGGTTTGGGTACATTCGAACCCAAACACAAAACGCACGATGTCGTCCATCGACGTACAATTTCTTTGCGAAAGCTTGTCCTTAGACCTTGTGCGTCAAAGAGTGAACTGATATTACTGTTAGCAATATCAATTCTAAGTCTCGTGAGTTAGAACGCACGATAACCTTATTGCAGTTTTAGGATTTCGTGCTTTGGGTGTAAAAGAGATGAAGCCATACCAGCTTAGCTTGCAGGCGGCACTACTTCAAACTGAGCTGATGCGGCTGCTGATGGGCTCAATCAAGAGCTGAAAAATAGGTATCCGTGTTAGGAATACATATTCGTCAACTACGAACGTGGGGAAATTTGGTCACTTGATGCAATTCAAGTAACAGCAGTGCGTGGGGGCATGTGTGCAGTTGAGCGTCCAACGCTTAGTTTTCGCACCTAAGAGCGTTTTTTAACCTAACGCAAAACCTTGCAGAAGTGCCACTGTGTCACGAGTACGTACTTTACGTTCGATTGGTCCGGTGACAAGTACTCCTCGTTGGATCGCATTCGCAGATTTTGATTTCTGAAATCTGAATTTAATCATTCAAAATTTGCGTGTCGATCGGATGTGGCTGTCGTGGGGTATAATGGTGCTGGTCAGTGTCTCTGAAAAAATCTAGTGTCTCTGAAAAATATAATTTCGTTATTCGGGAAATGCCGTCGTGTGTCACATGCACGGAAAATAAGTGTTCCCCAGAATGCAAAATGAAAAGTACTCCCGAGCGACGACTTTCCGTTCTATTTCCAAATGATTATATTTCGGTTGCAAGCGTTGAGGAAGCCAAGTCCCCAGCATACGCCGATAAAGACGATGATCCATATGGTTTGAGAGGTGTGGGGACATACAAAATAAGTGGACGAGGCATGTACGCACGTGCGTCGAGTTCACGAGAGGTGGATCGGGCGGCGTGGGTTGCAACGAAGGACGTGTGCGGTGTACCTCGAAACGTGCCCGAGACGCAGGGAGTCGCCGAGTGCGTGCCTCTCGGGGGCATTTCGAAGGCGGTAGCCCACCCCCTGAAATTGCGTTGTGGACGTGCTGAGTGCCGTCCGGTACGTACGCGCGTCGACTTTCCGAGAGGTGGATCGGGCGGTGTGGGTTGCAAGGACATTTGCGGTGTGCCTCGAAGCGCGCCTGCGACGCAGGGAGTCACCGAGTGCGTGCCAGCGTCTCGGGGACATTTCGAAGGCGACAGCCCGCCCCCTGCAATTGCGCTTTGGATGTGCTGAGTGCCGTCACCGACCTTTGGGATATCGCAGGTTTGAGTTGACATGATAGTAAGCTAAGATCTTGTCGGTTTGGAAGTTGATGAATTCCAAGACTCTCCAGTGTATCACACATACTTCATTCAGAAACATTTGACAAGCGCATATACGCACAGACTTATCCACTGCAAAGCAACAACAAAGCGCTTTAACACGAACACATACACGCTATGGCGAACTAAATCTTGCTTTGATATGCAAAAAAGTGTAAAGATAACGATTGACATTATTTTAGGCGATCATCAAAGAATCGCCACAAAATTCAAATCAGCTACTCAGCAATCGACTGATGCAAATTTTATGGTTGCACCAATGAGGTTCGCGAAGATTGACAAAGTATATGGCGTTGCTTCACGACATCACGTCGTCTTACAAATGAGGGAGAACGGTTTTTGGTCACTTTGGGAGTGTGTGAGATCGTGAGTTTAGGCTCGTGGTGACAACACGCGAGACAACACTAAATGTTTTCAGACGTGTTCCCAAAGTGACCAAAAACCGAACGATCGGCGATCGAACGGTTTTTTGGTCACTTTGGGAGTGAGATCGTGAGTTTAGGGTTGGTGACAAGCTGACAACACGCGAGACAACACTAAGTTGTCAGTATTACAGTCTGAAAATACTTAGAACTAGAACACGTCTGAAAATACTTAGGGAAAATACTTACTGTCTGATTTGTTAAATATGCAATTTTAACTAAAGGCGGAAGGTTTTCTCTCCGGGAGTGTGCCCCTGTCCAGCGAAATAAAGATCTCCCTAAGATTGTATACTAATCTGAGTAATTTTTTGCTTCAAAATATTATCACATATTCCTACTTAGTATGTGGGTACCCGTTTCGCAAAGAATGAAAACCCATAGCGCAACTATTGCGGGTTTCAAATTCTTTAAATTCCACCCGCTTCCGCCAAATGAACGCGTCAGCCCACAACGAGATGTGTGGTTGACCGTTCAGTCTGTGCAATTTGTTTAGGGAAATCAACGCATACGAAATACTATTTTTGCTAACGCTTCCCTCATTCGTTGCCCAGGCTCTCTTGCAAACGAGCGCGCGAATGAGGGAAGAAACGCCCGCTAGCGGAAACGTGGACGCGGTTGACATCCGCGTTTCCGCTAGAGCAGGTGAAATTGCACTGCCAAACGGTCAATATGTGTTTATTATGCTTATATGATAATTCAGTTTCGACATCGGATCCTGTCCGACCTTGCCAAGTTAGCTTGGCATCTTTGCCTTGTAGTCGGTGTCGGGGTCGGTGCAGGCCCTCGGCCTGCACTTGTAATCGGTGTCGGGGTCGGTGCAGGCATGCACTTGTAATCGGTGTCGGGCCGGTGCAGGCCTTCGGCAACATATTGGCATATCGCACGCATGATTCCGGTCACGTTTCATCCGAAACTGAAATTATTTTCTAGTGCGCCCGCGATACCGATAGGGTTATCAATAGGGGACTAACTTTTGATGTACTCCGCCTTTGAGGGTGAAATTGCACCCAACATATGAGCTTATACATACGAACATATTGGCATATCGCACGCATGATTCCGGTCACGTTTCATCCGAAACTGAAATTATTTTCTAGTGCGCCCGCGATACCGATAGGGTTATCAATAGGGGACTAACTTTTGAATGTTAAGTTAAATGCCGAAAACGGTTCCATGAAGAAAGCTGTATCCAGTAGCCAGGGTGAGAGGGGTCGTCGCGAGCGTCCTCGCAGACTTGGAAACGAATAGCTGGGGATCTTGTAGCACGTTGTCCACTGCCAAGCCTTTTAACGTCGCAATACTCAACTGCCTCCGCGCGGAATTGCTTATTTTTCTCACTGTCGGGAGCATTATCGAACCAGTGCCCCGGGACGTTCACTACTACTTTCAAAGCTACCTGCTCCACTCCAGGGTATTGCTTAATAAAGAGGTTGGCGTCGATAGCAGGCTGACTAAAAACTTTCTGCTTGGCCTTACTCATCTCATTCGGCATGACGGCATGACGGCGTTGGCGTGTAGCGGGAGGGAGGGACGACCTAATTCTTGGAACGAGCGGAAGGAGGTCGGCAAAAAAACTGGCCTAGATGGGCGTGGTTGTCCTCGGGCGAAGTGGACGGGGTCCGATCGAACCGCCAGTGTCAGTCAGATGCAGTGCAGCTCGATTTTTTAACGGTGCAGAACCTGCCAGTGTCGGCGTAGGGCTCCCCACCCAACCGCACGATCGGTGTCGGATCGGCGCAGCTCTATTTCTTTACGGTGTAAATCCTGTCAGTGTCGGTGCAGAGCTCTTTTTGGAACCGATGACGGGTTCGGGATCGGATCAGGTACCTTCCCTCGATCCGAAGTAACGGATACTCGCGGCGCAGCTAAAACTTTAGCGGTGTCGGATCATTTACGGATATGATCCGACACCGATGTCGACACTGATATGCGTGATATGATCATGTTGTGCAGGATGCGTCCCTGTTGGGCGTGAGTCGAGTTGGCTGGCTCGAATCACGCCCATTACCCCCCTCACAAGAACCGTCCAGCATCCTGGTAGATTCCGAACGGTTCTTGCTTCCAACTCTTTCTAATTTAAGCAGAATTGCTTGCACACTCGGTATCGTGGTCAGGAACTCGTAGAATTACGTATCTGGTTCAATGAAAGCCACGTACCTGGTTCACTGAAAGCCCCGTATCCGGTTCAACGAAAGCCACGTATCTGGTTCAACGAAAGCCCAGTATCTGATAGTTCAATGAAAGCCCCGTATCTGGTTCAATGAAAGCCCCGTATTTGGTTCAACGAAAGCCCCGTAATCTTGCTTGCGCAAAAAAAGTTGTTCCTAACACTTATTATGTAGTCAACTGTACAAGGGGACCGTGGAAAGCAAGGGCAACGCGCCTTTCATTTTTTAAGGAGAATCTTTTACCGTGTCCTCTTTCTTGAATAGAGGACAATAAAAGGCATACCATCAGTGTGTTCAATAGTACAACGACACCCGCCGTTGTCGCAAGAAAGGCACACCCTGTGTACTTTTTCGGAGGCTTCCTCATGTTTGCAATAACCAAGTCAACAGGTGGGGTGGGGGGAAAATAATACAAACGGTGATACTAGACGCATGTGCGTGTGACATATAATATATTCCCCCAAAATGGACAAAATTTATATTCCCCGATTAGCACTGTTCTATTCCTCGATAACCATTTTTCCCGGTAAGCGGGGAGTTTCGCTTTCCGCCCTCGCGTTGGCGGGATGAACGTAACAGTAGGGGAGATGGCAAGTTTCGTGGACGCGACAATCGAGGAGGACGGTAGGGTCGAACGCTCAAGCACCGCTTCGCCGCCAAGCCCCTCAGCGAAGGCGGTAATTGGCGACATAACCACTACAAAAAGGACTCCGTCCACAACATTTCCTTTCACGTGGCCTCCTCCGCCTTCATCTATGAATCCCCGAGTGTGTACGTTGCCCTCCTGGACACTACCACGACACCGCGAAATGCCCGACCGACGACATGGCTTGCGAGGAATGCGACTTGACCGCCGCGGACGAGAACGACGTGCTCGTCTCCGCCTTTCAGACGGCCTTCGACGCGGAGGACGACGCCACCTTCGCGAAGATATGTGCTCAGCATGATCCACCCGTTGTTCGTCACGACGAGGACCCGCCCTCGTCACGTTCGCTGAGGACATCAACATCGGCCTTCGGGCACAGTACGCCGGTTTGCGTACTGACTCTGCCGTCACTCACTCCGGACTTGCCGTGCGCGTACAGGAGGCGCGTAACTCTCTTCGGCAGCTCAAACAAGCTGCCGGTGGTGCTGGAGACGTACAACACTTTCCCATGTAGCACTTCGACTCTGCCACGACTGTGGAGAACGACACCGTGAAGCACGACACCGTTGGCATTGGATGCGGAGAGCGACACGAACGACAACGACATGCCCTTCAGAAAAGGAGTTCTCCGACTCCGAGCCGCCCTTCGAGAAATCTTTCATGGACAAGATGTCCGTGTCCTTGGGCTTCATCGAGGTCTCCATGCACTCTTTTGTCCCCGACGATTCCTTAATTTCTTCCGCGAATGATTTCTCCGTGGACGTGATTGACCTCGCTCGAGCGCGACATCGAGGACGAGGATGGCCATATCCGGTATGATCTTCCACCGCCCGCTCCACGGGTCGGTGGTGTGAGGATGCCCCGCATTGGTTTGGCTAACTGTCTTATTGCCACAGCTGTTCCGGCACTCTTTGTGTGTCTGAGCATGTGCCTAATTGGTGCTACATGATGCGAGATGGGACTTTCAGCCCCCCCCCATAAGGTGGGGGGCAGTCACACTCTCTCTGATCACCCCTTGACCCGAGGTGCCACGCCAGCTTGCTCCTGTTGCCGTTCCGTGATAATGAAACCCCAAAGCTATTTTATTATCTGTGCCCGGAGGCACAGCGTGAGCCGATATGTCTATGCGTCCGTATGTGTGCCATCGGGGGTAATCTGGGATTGGCACGATGACAGTGAAATTGGGCTTGAAATCACGATGAGAATGAATACCAGATGTCCGGGGTATGACAGTATGACACTATGACACTATGACAGTATGACAGTATGATACTATAGTAGTATGACAGTACTGTGGGGGGTGTCATCGTGGAACTCAGTCAGACCCTCGAAGAATGGTCAGATTCGCATCGGGGTTGAAAAGACAATGAAATCGAATATCAGATATTAAGGTTATGACAGTATGACAGTATGACGCTATGACAGTATGACAGTATGACAGTACAGTAGTATGACAGTACTGTGGGGCAGTCATCGTGTCAGCCTGTCGGCATAACATCTGAATCGAGAATGACGAATCGGAATTAGAAATGAGATCGGATCGGGAACTGAACGTTGAGCCGAAGTGTGACATCGGCTCTCGAGTGGTTGACCCTGCAACCTGAGTGACGAGTGAATAAGTAGAGCACTTGAGAAGTGTTTAGCCTTCAGAACTCGGAACCGAATTATCGTTTGTACCTCAATCTGGCCCTGATCCAGTATATTATAAAAATCCGAATTGTGTACCTTTGCACGTTCAATCAAAAACATATCTCCGAGCATCTGTCGTCGTGCCCCTGGCACATTTGGTATCAGCGTGCTGCGATTTCGCCTCTGCGCAACTCGCCCACGGGCCTTTTGAAACTTCCGTTGTGATACAGGGGGAGAGCTGTACTTCCGGATATCTGTGCGCAATTTTAGCCTCCGTAAGTACATTTTTTTTTCGTATACAACGGCCGTATCCTCTGGAAAACATCTCCAAAACTTCATATTTTTGCCCCTTAACACCGGGGGCTCAAACTGGCTCAGAAACCCAAGCATTCGTTTTCCGATCTTAAACCCGAAGTCCGTCCCAGGCCACAAACGACCGTCAGGGAGCACCCTAAAGGGTTTCCCCGGTCTACAGTAGCCAAGAAAACGATATAGCTCACCTTTCAGAGCCCCAAAAAGGCGAAAAACCGCCCAAAACAGCCAACTAACGTGGAGTTCGCGATCAATGACTCCAGGAGTGAATCTACTGGCTTCACGCCATTTGAACTGGTGTTCGGGTTCTCGCCGCTGTCGCAGTTGGACCTTTTCCTGGAGGCCGCACAGTCCACCGCTGGACGACGAACTGGGGGAGTAGGCACCGCACACGAAGTGGCTGTGAAATTTTCGTCGCAGCTGCGGGACGCCAGACAGCGGTTAGAGCTGGCTCAACAGCGACAGCGCGAACAGTTTGATCGCAGACACGGGCAGCGGGAGTATGCTGTTGGAGATCTGGTCTGGATAGAGGCAAAACACCTTACGGAGAAGGTGATGGATCGCTCCATCTGTAGGAAACTGACCAAGCGCTGGCATGGACCAGTTCCGGTGACCGAACGCTTCTTCAGCGATGTACAGATGGCCATGCCAGAGCCGACAGAGGAGCTCCAGTAGCCTACCGCCTACGCCTCCCTCCTCACTGGCGGATTCACGACGTGTTCGCTCAACATCGCCTCAAACCGTACACCAGCGGACAAGATGCTTTTGCCGCACGCGATCACCTAGCAGTACCTGAAGAGGTGGTAGTGGACGGTCAGAAGGAAGCACACGTTGAGCGCATTCTTGCACGTCGAGTGCGGTCTGTTCGAGGAAAGGAGGTGGAAGAGTGGAAGGTTCGCTGGACTGGCTACTCCAAAGCTCACGACCAATGGAGGACGCGTGACAAACTTGAACGCGGAAGTCCACTTCAACAACTTCGTGAATTCGAGCAAGCGAGACTGCACATGGAAGCGCAAGTACGCGACGAAGCCACTCGGCGACGCGAGCAGCGTGGCCGTCACTCCGCTCAAGCCGGAATGACACTGGCCCACCTCATCACTAATCCCTGCGATGAACTGGACCAGCTCGAACAGATGGAAGATGATATCCCCCTGCCGTGGGAACGCCAAGAGCGTGTGGAAGATGGGTCGTTGGCACTGGTGACAGAGCTGCTGGCAATACAGGCAAAAACAACCCGCACGCCCAGGATTCTCGTACTTTTCAGCGGTACTGGCTCAGTAGAGAGGGAATTCCTAAATTGCTTCCCCTCCGCTTCAGTAGTGACCCTCGACTCCGGGCATATCTGGCAACCCACTCATGTGTGTGACATCCTGCAATGGGACTACAGACAATACCCGCCTGGATTCTTCGATGTTGTTTGGGCAAGTCCCCCCTGCAGGCAGTACAGTCAAGCGCGCACCACTGGTGGACCCCCTGACCTTCCCCAGGCTGACAAAATCGTACGACGAGCATTGCAGATCATTGACTACCTGGAGCCAAAACATTGGTTCATGGAAAACCCCAGAGGTCGCTTCCCTAACGCGCTACGGCTTCGCCCTATGATGCGCCAGCTTCCCCCACCGCTGGTGTGTACCTACTGCATGTACGGTACGCAGTACATGAAACCCACCTGCATATGGACGAACTCAGCACCACCCTCGCCCCTGCTACGCTGTACTACTTCAACACCGTGTGCGTGCAGATGGGCAACCGGTGCTCATCCAGAGACTGCTCAGCTTGGACCTCACCCGCAGCAGACTGGAGCAGGTCGATCTGCGAGTGTATATCCCGTGCCAGCACTCCTGCTACGACAACTTTTCCGACATTTACGCCTCCGCGACACTGAAGACCCGCTTTAGATTCCAAGTGGCACCCTTCTTCTTGAAAGTGGTGCCCTGGTAGCGGCAGGCAAACTATGCTCGAAGAGGGACCAGAGAACCTAAGAACTGGAAACAGCAAGGAACCAGAAAACCTAAGAACTGGAACTTAGATGGGTACCTTAGCGGAGTGATCCCAGGAGGTAGACCACTCCTAAGGGGGGGAGAGTTGTGCCCGGAGGCACAGCGTGAGCCGATATGTCTATGCGTCCGTATGTGTGTCATCGGGGGTAATCTGGGATTGGCACGATGACAGTGAGATTGGGCTTGAAATCACGATGAGAATGAATACCAGATGTCCGGGGTATGACAGTATGACACTATGACACTATGACAGTATGACAGTATGACACTATAGTAGTATGACAGTACTGTGGGGGGTGTCATCGTGGAACTCAGTCAGACCCTCGAAGAATGGTCAGATTCGCATCGGGGTTGAAAAGACAATGAAATCGAATATCAGATATTAAGGTTATGACAGTATGACAGTATGACGCTATGACAGTATGACAGTATGACAGTACAGTAGTATGACAGTACTGTGGGGCAGTCATCGTGTCAGCCTGTTGGCATAACATCTGAATCGAGAATGACGAATCGGAATTAGAAATGAGATCGGATCGGGAACTGAACGTTGAGCCGAAGTGTGACATCGGCTCTCGAGTGGTTGACCCTGCAACCTGAGTGACGAGTGAATAAGTAGAGCACTTGAGAAGTGTTTAGCCTTGAGAACTCGGAACCGAATTATCGTTTGTACCTCAATCTGGCCCTGATCCAGTATATTATAAAAATCCGAATTGTGTACCTTTGCACGTTCAATCAAAAACATATCTCCGAGCATCTGTCGTCGTGCCCCTGGCACATTATCTCATCTTAGTCTGCAGTGAATTGTGGTGTCACTCCCTGCCAGTGCTTCCGTCAGTCTAATATATAATATATATTAGCCTTTTCTATCAGCGGTTATCGGTCCACCATCTTTGGTGTGGCATCCCTTTCTCGGCTACTTTGATCACGCACGTAACCCGCACGTAACCGCACGTACTCAGCACGTAACCCGCACGTACCTTTTCGCACGACATCCGCACGTACCTTTCGTCTTAGCACGACCTTAGTTTTCGTCTTTCTTTTATATTGCGCGTACCTACAAGCTCATCAACTTTGACAACTTCGCTTTGGACTCTGGCCGGCAGCGCCTTCGCTGCAGGAAGATCCGCTTTTCGCACGACTATTTTGACCTCGCCACCGTTTTCCTCGTCAAATTCTACCCAGGATTGACGTTTTCATCGGCTGGTTTGGTTAATTTTACCGAATTTTACGTTTTCCACCCATACCCAAACTCCTTGGGTTACAGATTTCTGCAGCTCACGGGTCATGGCTTCGGCGCGTCAGAGTGCGCGCATGGCCGCAGTTCAAACGGCGCTTGAACTACTTCGACAACGACAATTTACCACTGGCTACGGTCTGGTGGTGCTTGGTGGTGCTTATGCACCAAGCACGAACATCAACACCGGCGTTTCCAACGACATCGACAGCGAGAACTTTGACTTCGCCGTTCTCACCACTCCGCATTCTCCGCTTTCACCTAACACATTTCCTGGCCGTCATCTGGTGGTGTGTGGTGGTGTTATCACTACCGCACACACCCAGGCCAATGCTCCAATTCTCGCTTTCGCAAAGTGCGCAGCCATATTTCCGTGCTCTTCTCGCATTTTGCGACCTCGGCCATCTTGCCCTCCCAGCGCCGTGGCATTTTCTCTGGTGGTGCTAGGCTACTTTCTAGAGTGGCCTCGCACAGGGGTGGGATGACGTATCCCATTTTGACTGGTGTTGGACCTTAGCATCATCGAGGACGCCGCCGCCAGTCAACCAGTTAAGCCTGCTTGCTTAGTAATTTTGGCAGCCTACCCCGTGGGAGTAGTGATCCCCACGGCACATGCATGGGCGTATGCCCCTAGCCTATCTGGTTGCCATCTTTCATGGGCTCACAGCGAGCTGTGGTGCGGCAATCGACCCGCCACCAGGCACGTCAGCGTCTGGTGGTGTGCACAAGTAAACCGCAACGAATGACTCCGGTGTAGAGCTCTAGCTAGTGCAGTATTTGCGGGCCAGCGCCCATGTGGGGATCCATCTCTAGTTGGACTGAAGAAGGTCCCATTGGGCCTGTAACTGCTGCCTGTTTTGCCTGGGGCTTAGGTTCGGGATGCTTGCTTGCTTATTTCATTGTGGCACCTCACTCCTTCGGGGTGAGGTGGTGTGATGCGAGATGGGACTTTCAGGACCCCCCCATAAGGTGGGGGGCAGTCACACTCTCTCTGATCACCCCTTGACCCGAGGTGCCACGTCAGCTTGCTCCTGTTGCCGTTCCGTGATAATAAAACCCCAAAGCTATTTTATTATCTCATCTTAGTCCGCAGTGAATTGTGGTGTCACTCCCTGCTAGTGCTTCCGTCAGTCTAATATATTATATATATTAGCCTTTTCTATCACTACAACGGGATCTGCACTTTGCTACGAGATTGCAACACCGTCGGTGTTGTCAGCAGACGGCTCCTGGTTCCCTGACACCGTGGCCGACTTCACTCTTGACTCTGTCGCCGACGACAACTTCAATATGGACTATGGTTTTATGGACTCTGAGTATTTTGACATCTCCAATCTGGACTTTGAGATTGAGAACAACAATGACAACAACTTCAACTTATGTGAACTCTGCACTGTGGACCACTTCCAAGGTGGCTAGAGTAGCTTTCGAACTGCTAGTAGCCCTGTTACATCAGTTTACCGTAAACTTGGATTGAATCCAAGATGCCTTCTGTGTGCAGTGCTAGCTACATTGGGACCGCCCTGACCAAGAGCACATGCCCCCACTAGTTTCCACCATTTGAGATGGTGTGTGGTCCGAACAAATCTGCCTGCTCCACCCTAACTTTTCCTTCGTAACAGTACCGGGTGGTGTGCTGGATGTGACGTCCCGTGGGTCACTTTCTTATAACGGTTGTACTAGTACTCCGTACAATACGGGTGTCACAGGTTTAGGGTTTTCGGCTTCAGCCGAACTATCGTTATGTTATCCGACACTTAGTTGGTTTACCGAAAGTGAAAGCATTCTGAATGTATCCCAATATATAATCCCAACTATATATCTAACACAATACCACACCGCCAAACATACCTTCAATTGCCATTAACGGGTCGCACAATGTATTTTTGATGATTGTGCGAATGTGACCCCATGGAGCTGGTTTAGACCCCATGGCCCTGTTTAAGGTGTAAAGCGTAGGCAACCGAGATTTATGCTAGCCTTGGACCTATATTTCTGGTTAGGGTTTAGGCTAATTGATACCCTATTCCAGGAAGGGCAAACGATGAGCAATAATAAATCCGATACACCTAGAGTGCCACCGTAGCAAGAGTGGCTGTTTCTAGCCCTCACCCACTTCAACATCATCATCCAACTTCAGTCATGATATGAAAGGGCAGCGTGAGCTATGCAACACGGCCACTCCTTATGGACCATAAAATACAAGTTTTTTTGAAACACTAGCTAGCAGCTCTATAATTCATTGCGATTTTCCTTGTCTGTGCGCCAAGCCAGAGTTATACACACCTAGGTACATCCAAGGGATAGCACGGAAGTAGTGCCTTTTTTTGGTAATATGTCTCATACTGCCATATCAACCATCCACTGTTATGGCAAATTGCACGGTACTGAATATGCCAGGTCTATCGGCTTGCTGATAGCCTGCATTCGACTTCATCTATATGTTGCTGGAACTGCTCTTTTCAAAACTTGAGGCATGGTGGGCTGTGCGGCAAAACATATTATGCACTCCCTGTCTTTGTGATAGCAGTCTGTTTAAGAACTGTGAAATATGAATATGTGGAAAACAGCAAACAAAATAAAAAAGGACTCCTCATCCGTGTGACGTATGTAGGTACATCCTCATTCACTTACGTTCCTACTGACAGCCACCTGGTTCGAAAGAAAAACAGTCGTGATATGTATCTGTGAGGTAAAATCACCCTGACAAGCGTGACGACCCAGAAGAGTGTTATTCAGGGTTTATTGTGTCGAAGGTCTACTCCACACCACCTGGCCAGAGCGACGGCGTCCGTGGTCACTGCGAAGTAACAAGGACCTGTTATAGCAGCGAGCCCAGCTGGAGACCCTGGGCCGAGTCCAACAGAGGCAAGGGGCCAGTAGTCAGGCGAAATATAATGCCAGCAGTGCAGACATAAAAACGGGGTCTCTGATATTGGGCCCAGCACGCTGAGGGTAAGTGCTAAAGCTAACGTAGAATACGCTCCATCCAAAGCAATCCATTGCAACAAAGCCGCAGAGAACAAAATCGGTAGAGCCGGGAGCGGTAGCGCATTGACGACCAGTAACTCGCTTCCTTTAACGATCAAAGCAGTCGTGGTCACAGCGGCCAACGCGCGCGTTGCAGGCGCGGCATCCTTCAAGGCGGGGAGTAAACTGATCGACGCAGTGCCCACCAGGCGACTTGCGAAGCGTGGAAGCACCCCACCAATCACGATATAAGCGATGCCCAAAAGTGGTGGTATGAGCAAAGAGCTTTTCGCCACATATCCGAAAACTTCTACAGAGACTGGAAACGCATCGTATTGCAACAGCGCCTGATTATGTATAGCATCTACGCAAGGGCCTAGAGTCGTTCCAAGTGCTCCGAGGCGAATCCATGATGTAGTATTTTGCGGTTCTGACGAAACCCCTGCCCACGTCGCCCTTCAAGCGCATTTTTCACAGAGATAGCCTTTCGATCTGCAGTTCTGCAAATAAACATGTATGTGACCAGGGGACTAGATATGTAGAGTCGCAGATACCGTTCATATGTTGACACCATTCAAATCGCGAACTGACTCGAACACAAAATATTTCAGCTGCAAGAAATAATATGAGTATGTTAGCTTTCTCGACAGCACTAGAACGTGCGCGTATTGGATTGTCTCGGCTCCTCGAGTTACAAGAGAAATCAGCATGGGCACGGGTGTGGGCGACTTACCGGAAGCTGCGCAAGAGATTCTCTTGAAGCGCTGGCATTCCGCAGCTTTACGAAACTTTCGAAACAAAGGTTTTGAGTTTCTGGCACACTGGGATGCGTTCTGAAATATGACCTTACGACTCCCTGAAGCTGCGCTGCCACAGATTTCTGCAGCGTTCCAACGCAGCGCAATACAACGCATACTCTCGTGTATCGTTGCCGTCCAGACTCTACTGTATAGTAGTGAATGGCTAAGATATCTCAGGCTTAGACTTATGACGAGTGCTCCGACCGAAAGCGCGGGTCTTGTGCTTGGGTCTCGTCGGGGTGCATATGTTCAAGGAACGTAGTGTAAGTGTGGACACAACCGTCGCGTGTGTTTTTTCCTACCGTATCGTGTACAGTATGATATCCAGTATGATATCAATACGAACAACACACACCCCCACACACACACCGACACGACAACAATCATTTGTCAGGAGTCGGTACATCTACATGGGTGTCACAACCTACAAGCGAAGGATAAGCAAACACACGACAACAATCATTCACCTCACCTCCTAACGTAACCGTCGCGTGACGTAAGAACCTCACCTGTCGTATAAATAGGTGAAGGGTGGGTCTATGATTCCTCTATGCAAGACTTGACGTTTATACACGTTTGGATATAAAAACGTGGACAGACATGAGACACAACGTGAAGGGTCAATTGCAAAGATCATTGAATAATTTATGGAAAATAAAGACCGCAAGATCTGCACAGATTACATCGCACGCCCATCGCGAGTTCGCAACACGATTTATTTGATTATTTCGCCCCAAAACCGAAAACGATAATTCGAGCTATTTGTATTTCCCGTCATCGTCAGTTGATCAGTGGCAGCGGCAGTAATTTCTAATTTAAGGGTAGGGTGTCCACTGCGAGTTTTCGACCAATTTAATTTCATAGCATCTTCCATATTTAGTAGATTTTTAAGTATATTTAACACGTAAAATCGCAGGGCGCAGTATAACCTATAGACCGATACCCCACCATAATCTACGGCTAGTTTGGGGTCTTATAAACTTGAATTTGAATAAATTTGAATAACTAAACTTTTGATCGCTAGAATCTTTTCTCGATTTTTTTCATGGTTTATTAGACCCCAAACTAGCCGTAGATTATGGTGGGGTATCGGTCTATAGGTTACAAGTATACTGCGCCCTGCGATTTTACAAGTTAAATAGACTTTAATATCTACTAAATATGGAAAATGCTATGAAATTAAATTGGTCGAAAACTCACAGAACCCTTCCCTTAAATTATACAACTCACCAGACTTCAGATGCTGCATGCACCATGCTCTTTCCTGAAGTTTCTTGTCGAGAATTGCAATCTACACCGTTGACGATATGAAATCTTAACCCTCCATAGAGGGTTAACTCGGAAACGTTTAAGAGAGACACTTGTCGAGCTCAAGCCATCTCAGGTTTCAGGTTTGTCACAATTCGACAAATTTTGAACATAGTGATAGAAGTAAACCTCATAGGGCTCTAATTTTTTGATTCCAACTCCCAATCGATATATGTACGATTGACTTTATGTTCATGTCGGGATAACTCATTGGCTTGAACATCGAATTGGGGAGCTAAGGGATTGCGTCGGTCAGATATCGTACATTCAACACTGGCAGTGCATCAAATCTCTCTGTTTTGGGGTCTGCAAGAGCAGCATCTCACGCACGCCCGTTCCCATGACTTATGGTGGCGAGCCGGTGCCTCTCATACGTGAGTTTTTTAGCGTACTTTTTGTTTAGCGTTTATAAAGTCGTCCAGGGGTGCTAAGGAAACTTTCGAAAAGAGAACAATGGGACTGATTCCAGCTTGCTCATTTCACACTTTTTTACGGTAGTTTAGTTGGATAGATCAGGATCCGAAGTAGGAGCAAACGGAATATCAGCTAATAGCTGAATATTTGTCCTCATCAGCGGCAAATGTACAATTCACAAGCGGCTCCGACAAAGTCGAAAAATATCTTTCCTGCATGTAATCGATAACTCACATTGACCTTCTTGAGGCGTGTATAAGGATTCACCGAACTAGGCATGTCCGAGGAAATTCGTTCTCCCCGGGCATCGAGAAAATCGAGTGATGCAAGCAAAAAGACGGGGCAAGACTCACTGGGCTCAAGTTTCCGCAAAAAGATAAAGTTCAATGGTACGCGCCCCCCTGCCATTTGGTACAACTTTAACCTTCCACTGCGACCGAGACGTTCCTCCTGTTTTCAGTCCCTTGATGCGAAATACTGTGATCAGCCGAATCAGCATTGGCGGAATCAGCATTGGCGGGCTTGTTGAAGTTTTCTACGCTATACGGAATTTCACGCTGCTCGACCAGAAGGAGTCGCCAGTTGCACTTTCTGCATTTTCTTCTTGTGTTTCATGCTCAGCTCCCTATGAACTAGAACCAGGGGCATGTCATTGTATGTGTTGGGGCACGAACAGCTCGGAGCACGTTACAACGCGCCGCGAAGTCGATTATGGCCAACAATAAAGGAAATGCGCATTGTGAAAATGTCTGCCGACTGCTTCGAATAAAGTAAGTTAGCGACGTGGTTCTCACGCGAGTTTCTCACACCGTCCACGCTCGCCGGCTCGATAGTATTCGGCTCTTATGCTGCCAGAAGAGGTCGGATGATGCTCTTTCGCGTATACTGTCGGCTTCGACTCGGATTTCAGTTAAAGCATTCTCCGACGAAGGGTGACGGGAGCATGGAAAATGTTTTCAACACGTTCACATAACTATGCGGCATCAGTCGTATTTTGAGCCCTTATCGTACCGCTCAGAGCGAGACTTGTCTGCTTTTGAGTTGCGTCTGTCGCCTGGCGGAGCGTATGGGGCAGCCTCGGCCGGCAGGCGCCTGCTGGGCGAGGCTGCCCTTGTCGGGGACTCTCACACGTCCAGTTGGTCATCGACTCCTCACAGTTGCCTACGTGGCACTTTGCGGGGATTGCTTCTGTTTTACAGACAAGCCGACCGCACAGCCTCAGACACCTCGGCGTTACTATCCAACCTCAGCAAGCTGCCATTTTTCTCGGAGCTCCCACTGCACGCGGTGGAGGAGCTTCTTACCACTGTCAAGTACCAGCGCATCGAGAAAAGCTCAGTACTGCTCAGGTATTCGTCGATCACTCTTCATTGCCGCTGCCCCAATTATAGCATCTGGTGATCTTTCGGTGTACTTGTGTTCACAGCCGAAAGTGTGCCCAACGGCACGGTGCGTGTCTTTAGCAAGCATCACTGACCTCCGCAAAGTCAGGGGAGTGCAGCATGGGAACAGATGTCATATCCACTCATCTTCGTCGTCGACAACAGTGGGCGGCCGTGTTGAGAACGAACTCTGGCATTTGTATCACCTGGACCGCACGTCTTCTGCATGGCATGTCAGGCCCCATTGTAGGCACACAGTGCAAGCAGTATGTGCTAGGCACGCCCTAATTAGATTGCTGCTTTTCAGGCAAGGCATGGAGGGTGATACCCTGCTCGTGCTCATCAGCGGCTCTCTGAACATACTGCGCCAGGTGTGCTACCCACACACCTTTGCGGCACACTTTAGAGCTTGAGAGCCAGGCTCGCAGGACTGCCTGCCTCCAAATTCTTGTCAAAGCTCTCATTATCCTCAGGCATGTCCAAGCCCCTATGTGGTCACGACGGCTTGCCGAGCCCCTATGTGGTCACGACGGCTTGCCGAGCCCCTATGTGGTCATGTGGCTTGCCGAGCCTATGTGGTCACGACGGCTTGCCGAGCCCCTATGTGGTCGACGGCACCGAGCCTATGTGGTCACGACGGCTTGCCGAGCCCCTATGTGGTCAGGACGGCTTGCCGAGCCCTATGTGGTCACGACGATGTGGTCAGGGCGGCTTGCCGAGCCCCTTGCCGAGCCTATGTGGTCAGGACGGCTTGCCGAGCCCTATGTGCTTTGCCGAGCCTATGTGGTCACGACGGCTTGCCGAGCCCCTATGTGGTCAGGACGGCTTGCCGAGCCCCTATGTGGTCAGGACGGCTGAATTGGATGAGGGCCACAGGTTGGGCGACGTGTTACAGCAGGAATCGCCTCCATGGTGGTGTGTCAGGCAGTGACACTCGCTTCCACGGCCATCGCCAGCAAGTTGGCTGACTATAAGAGACGCCTCCAGAGCTCCGGTGCAGGCAGTGAGAGTTGCACTCATGCGGGAGAGGTGTGGTTAGGCATGCCCTCATCGGGTGCGCGTGGCAAGAGCGTGGCCGAGGGAGATCTCGTCCGAGGGAATGCCGGGAGAGGCCCTCATCCAGTGCACATGGCAGGGGCATGGCGGAGGAGGCCCTCAACCTTCAGTGCCCGTGGCGAGAGTGTGGCACGGGGGGAACCTCGCCCGGTGC
The DNA here is from genome assembly GCA_001247695.2 of Cymbomonas tetramitiformis. Classification (NCBI taxonomy): domain Eukaryota; kingdom Viridiplantae; phylum Chlorophyta; class Pyramimonadophyceae; order Pyramimonadales; family Pyramimonadaceae; genus Cymbomonas; species Cymbomonas tetramitiformis. The sequence goes on along the minus strand of LGRX02034387.1, from coordinate 12,261 downwards.
ACGTGGCAGGGGCATGACGGGAGAGGCTCTGATCCGGTGCACGTGGCGAGGGCATGACGGGAGAGGCTCTCACCTGTTGCCTGCGGCGAGGGCATGGGGGGGGAAGCAGGTGGAGCTATCTTCAGGCTCTGGGAAGGGGGGCAAGGAAACACATGGTCACATCACGTACCGTGCAATCGACTTGCCCCTGCAAGCGTATGATCCTGAGGACAACAAGCTGGGGCACATGGTGCGCCTGCCGCTGCCTTCCGAGCTCCATGGCATTGCTTGCGCCTCGGGACGCACTGCGCCTCGCCAATATCCAACCAGGGGCACCTCTGGGGTGGACCTCCGATATCCAACCAGGGGCACCTCTGTGGTGGACCTCTGCTTTCCAAGGGCACCTCTGAGGTGGACCTCTGCTTTCCAGGAGATGGCGCAGGAGGCGATCTGCCCTAGGCGGTAGGCGTCCGTGCGGCAAGAGAGTGGATGCGGGGATGCTGGGGTTGGATGCAGGTATCACAGATCCACGCTCCCGAGGCTGTTGGAGACTTGGCCATGCTAAGGTCCGGTCCAGCTCGCGCTGACCAGCATGCCTCGCCGTGGGCTGCGTAGGGGCTGCGGACTGTTGGTGCCCCCACGCGCATGCCTCGCCGTGGGCTGCGTAGGGGCTGCGGACTGTCGGTGCCCCCACGCGCATGCCTCGCCGTGGGCTGCATAGGCAAGGCGTGAAGCGCACTGCTGAAGTGCGGCAGCTGGGGGGAGCGCAGGCAAGGCGTGAAGCGCACTGCGACGGTGGCATGTACCGCGCCGGTGGACCTGATACTGATTGATAAAGTATCCTTTGATCGGATGCGCAAGAAGGTTCGCCGCCGTGTGCCCTATGTGCTTGGGGGTGGAGGTGAACAGCGCAGAGGTAATTTTGCAGAGCTCGCTGAATGGTGGTCTGGTGCTGTATGGACGTTGATTAGATGTCGCAACCGCTTCTCTAACTGCAACACACGTCGAAATGATGGCTCTATATTTATCTGTTCACTGCTAGCTGCGGCTCCATGCCAATGTATTCACTGCTAGCTGCGGCCAAGTCCGGAGCTTCCAATTGATGGCTATTTATGTGTGTTCTGGGAGAAGCGTTGAGGTTATTCTGATGAGATGGTGATTGCAGTATGGGAACATACTTTATCTCCCAGAGCGTTATCTGGACGTTTTCCACAAGAACGAAACGGACCGCTCAGCGGACGATTCTGCCCTAATGGAGAGCATCCTGCTTAGTCTTCGGATTTTCCAGGTCAGCATCTTCCTTCAGCAGCAACACGATCTTAGGGTTTCCGTCACAACATCGATATTGCTTATGGATACGGCAGCTCGCAGCGACATAGTGCTAGGGTTTCCCCATTACACCATTAGGGTCCCTCACCATTACAAGCTGCTCACTGCGGCAATTCACGGGATCTTCCCCACCAGAATCACATGAGCTACAGGTATCAGAATGATAAGACCAGCATCTCATAAGCTTGTTACAACCGTCTTCTAAATCACCACTAGCTATTATCAGCGGCTCGATGCAATAGAACAATTGGATTCCCTTCGCCACAACCCATGGCTCATTGCAGCAGAACAGTAGGGATTTACTTTCCATCGTCAGGGATGGCGCGCGACAAGTGAACAGCAGGGTTTTAGGGTCTTAGTTCTCCGCGGTTTATTAGGGGTGCTGGTGCCCGTGGCGCAGGCGCTGCCGGTAGATGTGTTACGGAGTATCATCCCCAAGCTTTACACAGAAGTTTACAAGCCGGGACAGGTCTTTGCTATTTGCACCTCCCTTGCATTCTGGACACTTCCTACTGACTGGCCCTTGCAGACTGGCTGGCGGCTCCCCGAGGGACCGTCTCCCTTACCGGCTGGCGGCTCCCCGAGGGACCGTCTCCCTTACTGGCTGGCGGCTCCCCGAGGGACCGTCTCCCTTACCGGCTGGCGGCTCCCCGAGGGACCGTCTCCCTTACCGGCTGGCGGCTCCCCGAGGGACCGTCTCCCTTACCGGCTGGCGGCTCCCCGAGGGACCGTCTCCCTTACCGGCTGGCGGCTCCCCGAGGGACCGTCTCCCTTACTGGCTGGCGGCTCCCCGAGGAATCTTCTCAGCTCCCTCCCTAAATTATTCTTGCCTCCACCTTGAAAGTTCAGAGCGGTCTGCTTTCTGGCGTCACTAGCTCAAGTCTGCAACCCTTTTTGCCTCGAAGTTCTGATCTGGCGGCGGCCATTCACCATGTACCAAAACACAGGTGCCCATATGTGGTTGTCCCCAGAAAAGTTAGGGGGGATGCTAATGTATGGGGGCGCCACGTGGCTCCTGCAGAATATTTTCCAGCACGGCGATGAGGCAAACAAGCTGTACCTGTTGATTAAGGGTGCATCCTGGGCACTCTTTTCCCCCTCCGTGCTCCACCCACTCCTCCCCACTAGCCAGTCTCTGGTGCGGGCGCGCAACCCTACATGAGCGTATATTACAGCGGTCACCTGCACGAACCTCGCGCATGTGCGAAGGGGCACCAAGGCGTCCGAGATGGCCGTCATTTAGGTCGCGCAATTGAGCCTATCTATGACAGAGCTCAATGACAAAGCTCCCTGTGCGAGCCTATCTGTGACAGAGCTCCCTGTGCGAGCCTATCTATGACAGAGCTCCCTGCGCGAGCCTATCTATGACAGAGCTCCCTGTGCGAGCCTATCTGTGACAGAGCTCCCTGTGCGAGCCTATCTATGACAGAGCTCCCTGTGCGGAGCCTATATGACAGGCTCCCTGTGCGAGCCTATATATGAGAGCAGAGCTCCCTGTGCGAGCCTATCTGTGACCTATATATGACAGAGCTCCCTGTGCGAGCCTATATGTACCTATCTATGACCAGCTCCCTGTGCGAGAGCCTATCTATGACAGAGCTCCCTGTGCGAGAGCCTATCTATGACAGAGCTCCCTGTGCGAGCCTATCTGTGACAGAGCTCCCTGTGCGAGCCTATCTATGACAGAGCTCCCTGTGCGAGCCTATATATGACAGAGCTCCCTGTGCGAGCCGAGGGGCACTACTCTTTCAGCCTAGGGCGAAAGTCGACCAATGTATTCCTTATTTTCTGACCTCGAGGAGGTGGGCGCCTCGCAGGGTCGGTGAACTTGTACGATCCGCACGACGTCTCGAACTTGAAGCAGGCGGTGGAGCTGGGAGTACTGGAGCCGCCCCCCGGTAAGTGGCAGCCCTCCTCAACTCCTTGCTAGGCATCCACAAGTCTTTCAAACTGCGGCCCGCGGAGGTTCCGCAAGCAGGGTGGTTTGATTCGAGGATATGTTTAAACTTGAGTGCAACGGGCTTTTAGTAGTTTCTCAAGTCAGAATCTGCGACTCCTGTTGCAGTAGAGGAAAATGATACGTGTAACTCCGGGACGCTGTACATTGCCGCAAATGGCCACGAGCCGTCACGGCCACTCCACTCTTGTTTCTTTTGCTTTCGCAGACAGGAACTTCGCGGGCGCTTTTCACTGCTGTGCGAGGCGCGCTGTAGCCACTCCGCAATCTTTGCTTCACCGGAGTTCCACCTCGTAGAAGCGTCCGCCGGATGGCCGCTGAGGGGAAACAGTCTTGTGAGACGGCGATCGGGACTTCCAGTGCGGATTTGGATATGCTCATTGAGTGCATGGCAAGAGAGGATGCCGTGAAATGGCCCGGCGAGGCTGTCTGGATAGAAAGGTTTCTTCACCGCCGCCCTACCGACGGCTAAGATGCGCGCGTGTGCAAAAGAAAGGGAAGTGCAGGGGCATGGGGCATAGGGCGCGAAGAGAGGGGTAGCGAGGAGGTGTGCTCGTGCAGATTACGACACGCTGGTGGCGAATTGGGAAGCGCAAGCTCACTCTCTTCCGTCAGATCAACATCCGCCGCGGATACATCAGCGGTCTTCAGTGCAGCTTGAGCTCGCTGTCGTCAATCAGGCGATGGCAAAAGCGTCGGCCTCGAAAATGGTCCGAGCCCACATCCTGTGCGGCGTGAGGGATTAGTGCGAGGCAGCGACTCTTGGCAGCGAGTTTTGGGTTCTAGATATTGAAGTCGGGCATGGGAGCATCTTCGCATCCCCGCCCTTGATCCCCTTAGTGTCATCTCCGCATCCCCACCCTTCATCCCCTTAGTGTCATCTCCGCATCCCGGCTACATTTGCGCCAGGTGGCTGCATGGTAGCCTGCAGGGACCAGGCGGAGACGCGTGGACGATGAAGGCGCGGCAGGGGGCATGCACAAGGGGCCTCACCTGGATCGGAGTGCTGCCCATGGGAACGCAGGAAGCACTCAACGAGTTGCAGAAGGCGCACCTGGAAGCGACCCAGGCCAGGTTTGGCTCCCAGTTTTCGACCGTTTCTACCCCCTCGGCTCAGCTCTATGCCTTGGCTTAAAACCCACGCCCCACTGATGGCGCTGGCATTCACGTTGTCATTGTCATATTCACCGTCATTGATTCCATTCTTACTGTCATTGTGTCAAAGAAGTCCACATGTGATATAATAGTATTGCCAGTCAAACGTGACATACAAGTCCGCCTGTCATGCAAATGACTATTACATAGCATTGTCAGTAAAATGTGTCATAGAAGTCCACATGTCATGCAACTGACTACTACATAGGATTGTCAGTTGCATGTGTCATAGAAGTCCACATGTCATGCAACTGACTACTACATAGCATTGTCAGTAAAATGTGTCATAGAAGTCCACATGTCATTCAACTGACTACTACATAGGATTGTCAGTTGCATGTGTCATAGAAGTCTACATGTCATGTAAATCTGCACTCCCGATCGCCATGCATACAAGGACACCGCCGCATGCCAGTCCAAGGGACAAGGCGTGGCATTGGGTGCAGCTGAGCCCTCGCGTCGGCGGCGCCTCTAGCCTAGAAGCGGTGCGAGTGAAGGCCGGCGCACCGCGGGGAGGGCGGAGCGCAGTGAGGAGGTGCGAGATGGAGCGGCCGAAGAGATCATCGAGAGGGCGCAGTCGTGTCCTTCAAGCCCGCTGAAGGGAGTTCGTGCAAGGGGGGCCTCGGATTCCGGGCCCACGACGCCGGCCGCTATGACCCCAGAGGCGCCGCGCAGACAGACGATATCAGACAGACATCAGTCCCCATTCCTGCCAACATCGCTGGTAATATTCATCAGCTTGCCGTCACACCTGGGCCTGTGCTGCATTCGCTCTCCCGCTCCTTGAGGACCGCAGCACATCGACAGTGGGCCATGCACGGCGCTGCCCGTCTGCCCATGCCGTTTGTCATCCGCGTGTTTGATGTGACGCTGCATGCATCCGGCTGTTTGACGTGGTGCACAGGGGGACGCCACATGCGGCATCAGAACGGACGCGCTGTGGTACAGCTCCTGCCGCAGCGTTGGAAGCGCGGTGACTTTGGATCGTCCGGGTTGGACGCCTCGCCGGCGGGCATGGTGGAATGATAGAGATGGCATGCCGGCTGCTTGGCATGGAACATGTGGTGTCGATGTGGCGGAATGTTGCATGCGCCAATATCGTAGAGATGGTGCAATGTGCGGCGACTGATGCGGTGTGACGCCGGGCGAGGGGCCCTGGCGCGTGCAGGAGAAGGCGAAGATGTTGGATGGGCCGGCGAGGTAGGCGGAGGCGCACAGTGGGCTCTCCCCACCCCCCTTTGCTGCACCCTCAGATCATGCGGGGGCACTTATGGTGACCTTGGCTGCCCTGGGATCATGCGGGGGGCACTTATGTCGACCTTCGCTGCACCCTCAGATCCCATCTGCAGGGCACTTATGTTGACCTTCGCTGCACCCTCAGATAATGGGGCACTTATGTCGACCTTCGCTGCACCCTCAGATCATGCGGGGCATTTATGTGGAAACCTTCGCTGCACCCTCAGGTCATGCGGGGCACTTATGTCCACCTTCGCCGCACCCTCAGATCACGCGGGGCCCTTATGTCGACCTTCGCCCTCAGATCATGCGAGGAGCACTTATGTCCACACCTTAGCTGCACCCTCAGATCATGCGGGGGGCACTTATGTTCTTTCGCTGCACCCTCCAGATCATGCGGGGCACTTGCCCATCCACCTTAAGCTGCACCCTCAGATCATGCGGGGGCACTTAAGTCCCACCTTCGCTGCACCCTCAGATCATGCGGGGCACTTACATATGACCTTCGCTGCCTCAGATCTCAAGGGGAGACAGTTATGTCAGCCTGTGCTCTTACTCCAGATCATGCGAAGGGCACTTATGTGGAAGCCTTCGCTGCACCCTCGGAGTATGCGGGGGCTCTTATGTTCACCTTATTTTACCCTCAGATCATGCGGGGGCACTTATGTCGACCTTAGCTGCACCCTCAGATCATGCGGGGGCACCATATCTGTCCCGGCTGCACCTCAGATCATGTAAGGGGGCACCATGTTCACCTTCGCTGCACCCTCAGATCATGCGGGGCACTTGTATCCACCTTCGCTGCACCCTCCAGATCATGCGGGGCACTTATGTCCACCTTCGCTGCACCCTCAGATCATGCGGGGGCACTTATGTCGACCTTCGCTGCACCCTCAGATCATGCGGGGGCACTTATGTTGACCTTGACCCATATTCTGCCAGTTGCGTACGCCGAGCCGGTAGATTGGCAAACTCCATCAGGCTTATTAATCGGGCATCTGCTTGTCCATTTTCGTTTGAGTCTGCCAATAACAGATTACCCCTTTGGTTGAGGTTGGAGAGCTCACTTGAAAGCGCGGGACTCCCTGTGGTGGTCCAGCAATAGCTCACTGAGGACTTCCATGGAGAGGACACCACCGAGCAGATCTCCAGAACTGGCCGTTGACAGAAGGGTATCCCCAGCCCTTGAGTAATTGCAAAGCATGATACACTTCCTCCTTAAGAGGCACTATTTATAATTGTTATGGTATGGAGGAGCTAGTCGCTCCGAGTGAGATACAACCCTAATGCCACGGTGTGAGTGAGGTATGATCCCGAACACCAGGGTGCGAGCGAGGTATGATTCAAATACCAAGGTACGAGCGAGGTATGATCCGAACACCAGGGTGCGAGCGACGTATGATCCAAATACCAGGGTGTGAGCGGTATGATCGAACACCAGGGTGCGGCGAGGTATGATCTAACACCAGGGTGCGGCGACGTATGATCAAATACCAGGGTGCGGCGCGGTATGATCCAGTACCAGGGTGCGAGCGAGGTATGATCCTAACACAGGGTGCGAGCGGTATGATCCAAATACCAGGGTGCGAGCGAGGTATGTAATCCAAATGCCAGGGTGCGAGTTCTAACACCATGGTGCTAGCGAGGTATGATCCTAATACTAGGGTGCGAGTGAGGCACGGCCCCCATCACTGGCGGAGCGTTGCCCGTGCTGCAGGCGCATGGCGAGCAGACTGAGGAGGAGCTGCTCGATGACATGGACTTGGGCCGGCTGTCCCTGTCCCACCTGTCGCCGGCGTCGCGGGCGCTGCGTCTGCCGCTGGTGCACCGCGGCACGGAGCCGGCGCTCTCCAGCTTCCGTGCTAAGTACCTGTGGCGTCTGCGCACCAGCCAGCCCATCGACCAGGCGCGCCCCCGAGGCGCTCGCCGGCCCGGCCACCTTGTCAAGGCAGAAGAGCGGGGAGGGATCCCTTGCCCTCAAGCAGGCCCTGAGCTCAATCTCAATCACCTCGTGCGGGCTGTAGTGTGCGCCTTTCGGGTCTCTGAGTGGAAGCGACATGGCAGAGAGGTTCGTGAGGCGAGGGCCTCGTGCCACGCACATGCATGCGGTGCCGAGGAGGGTGACACCCAGAGCGCCCCTCTTTGTGCAGGGGCTGCAGACAGCAAATCACCCGCCCGGAGGCCACGAGGAGGAGGAGTTTGTTCCAAGGTAATGAGCTTGAGGCACGCAAAATCTCTCGACACCCGGGCTGAGAGGGGCTGCGACAGGGCTGCGGGCTGGGAGGGGCTGCGGGCTGGATGAGTGTTTGCATGGTTGTGACTGGCTGAGTGGTTGTTCTTGGCTGAATTGCTGCGCTCTGGCTGCGTGGAAAGTGGGAGCTGTCTCAGCCTGGGCGGTGCACTGGGGCCTGCCGGCAGGCTGTTCAACGCGGCGGCGGACTTGCTGGCCGAGAAGCGGCGCCTGGAGGGGGAGTTCTTCTCCACTGTGCAGGTTGGAGCTTCCCGCGCTTTTCCTGGCTGCGCACTCAGGCACGGGCTCTTGTCCATGCCAGCCCACGTGGCAAACTGTGCAGTGGTCGGTCCGTGACCAGCAGAGGTGAGGGGAATTTGTACCGTAACGTGAAGGAGGGCGGGCGGCGGAGAGGGGGGAGGGCGTGCCGGGAGAATCAGTCCGGAGACAGCTTCGGGGAGCGGTTCCTGCTATTGCTCGATGATGGTGCGCCCCTCCGTCCCCATGCACCCTGATCAGTAGGCACACTTGTAGGTGGCCGTGATGCGTGGCCACGTCACTTTGGTTGTCGCCTCTCCATCTCTGTCGGCCCCGGACTTCTGCGCCCTGCTTGTTGGCTGGGAGCTCGCCAGCCGGAGCTGGACTGCGAGATGGACGCCGCCCTGTGCGAGACTCGAGGCCGCTTTCGCTGTGGGCCGCCGCCGACCGCTCCAGCGACAGAAGCGCAGCGGAAGCGCTCGGTGAGTGAAGGTTGAGGGGTGCTTGGATTTGCGGCAGAGCACGTGACGTCGCGGAAAACCGCGGAGGCAGAGGCCAAGTTTGGGCTGCACAGCACCCGAGGGGCGAGCGCAAACGCTGGGCACAAGGGTGCGTGGTGGTGCTCCATGCTCCGCCCGAGGGACGGGTGCAGCGGCTACACATCAGGGTGTAGCACCCTGCTTGCATCGTGGGGCTGCAGCATCACCGGACGAGGGCGCTCGCACAAGCATGCCATGCACCTGCACTGCCAAGTCCCGCGCCCTAGACATCTGAGCCAAGCCCATGATATGCCCCAAACGTGTGAGTGATACCTCGCATATGCCGTGGGTGTGTGCCATCCACTTGGCACGAGACTTAGGCACTCTGCCAATGGGGATGCGCCATATGGATGTGCGAGCGGAGTCTTTCTGACGTCGGGAATGTATGAGCAGTGCCTGTATGCTTCGAGACAATATGTTCACGCACTGCCAACATTCGTATACCGTCGATGTGCGAGCGGTGCCGATATGCTGTCGATGTACGAGCAGTGCCCATATGCCGTCGATGTACGAGCAGTGCCCATGTGCCGTCGATGTACGAGCAGTGTCCATACAGCTCTTGATGTGTGCCAGCTGGCGATTGAGGTCGAAGAAGACAGTGTCTTACTTTGAGCACTGACGCCAACGGCCTAGCTCCCCCACCATCCTCTCCCGTTGCGTCACTTCAGGCGGCCTAGTGCTGGTGCTGGAGGGCGATGATTATGTTCAGATGGTGGCCGGTACCATGCGCAAGATGGTGCGCCTCCGCCCTGCTTAGGTTTTGGCAGGACACATACCATAGGCAGCCCGGGTGGCTGGGATGTCAGACCTGGGTGGCAGAGCAAAGGAGTGACCGTCACGGGCGGCAGACCGCGGATTCGGCCATGGGTTCAATGCGGGGAGGGCAGGCCGGGTCTCCGCAGGGAGTTCCTCGAGAGCAGCGCTGCGCCACTCTCTTCTGGATCTCTTGCCTCCTCAAATAGCCAGCGCTCCCGTGTTTCCCAAGACGGGGGCCTGCCGTTAATGCGTGTCTCAGAAGGAAATCGAATGGCTGCTCCGTCTTCACTTCACCCTCAAGGCGCCAGGGTCTTGGAAGAGTGTGGTCACTTTGCAGGTGCCGGGCGGGGTGCCGTGTGTGCAGCTGGCGGAGGCTGCTAAAGGGGATTTCCTGAGGAGCCGCCTCGCAATCCCTCCCCTGGAGCGCACCCTGGACGACGGGAAGGCCTTGGTGAGGTCTCGCTGAATCTGCACTGCACTTCCCCCGCACCATCCGGTGCTATTCCTGCTAGATCCTGGGTTTCGTATGGGCACCTTGAGCGCGCTCAGCGCTCCACGGCGGTCTGCGGGCTTGGCGATAGTCCTCACACCATGCTGCGACCGAGTGCCCCATCTCACGTCTCCACGCCGGCACGCTCTCCTCGGTTCTCGCATCGTTCTCGCATTGCTTTGCACCAGGTTGGAAACCAACGCGGACGGAGGATGCGGACTGAGACTGACACGGTTTCGAAGTGGACGGAGGGGCCGCTGTATGGATGCATTCGTATGGATTAGTAGGAAAGGGCGCCTGTCATTGAAGTCAGAAGTGCGCCAGGCGGAGCGGGGGTACCTGTGCCGGTGACCGGCGGGGTGGGGGAGTTGTTGGACAGGCGGAGCTGTCGTCCACATGCACTTGGCTGAGCCGACTCGACCACAAGCTTCAGCTCGAGCTCCTCATGTCCGCCACGCTACGCACGGTGAGCGCTGCACCGCCCGCCACCACCTCGATGCTGGACCTGCCGGGCGACTTGTCACTCCGCGGATTCTCCCGGGATGCCCCAATGTAAACATCGAAGGAAGATGGGACGGCAAGACCCCTGCAGGGCCTTAAGCTAGGGGGGCAAGCTGATTGTTGCAGTGGAAATACTCTCTTCTCGGTCAGAACATCCCTTCTGTCTTCTTTCGGAAAAATGAGGCCCGGCCCTGCTATCACGCGCGGGCAACTGCGAGGATCGGCCTCAGGCGGGGGCGCCTGCGTAGCCCCGATGCCAGCTGGGCGGGTGGTAGCTCAGGAGCCGCGGAGGAACCTTCGCTCCGGGTACGTCCGGCCAACATAATGAAGTTTTGTCAGCATGCAGTACGGGGAACACTGCCCACCCGCGCCTTGCCCACCGGGGAGCCCGAGGGCGCCGCCACAGTGGCGGCGCCCGGGAGCCCCCGTGCCTGCGACGCCCTCGGCTGAGAGCAGCAGAGCGCTCCACCAATGATCTGACGCCACGGGCTGGGGCTCGTGGATGGGAGCGGGGCCCCAGATGGAAGAGGGCGAGCTGCTAGCAGTGCAGGGAGAGCCCGCAAGGTCCTTCTTCATGGTGCTCCAGGGGGGGCTGGAGGCGCGCACCGTGCCCGCCACCGAGGTGGTGGCGATGCAGCGCCAGGTGGGCCGGCTGCGCGAGAAGCATCAGGCGGGGCAGGCCCTGCTTCTGAGCAGCAACTCCTCCAGCGAGAGGGCAGAAGTTTGCGGGGAGACGCTTGTGGCTGCGTACCGCCCCGGGGACAGCTTGGGAGAGGCACCGCTGCGTGTACCCCCCACCAGCGCTACTTGCCACCCCGTTCAGTCTCCTGGCACGTGAGGCTCTGAGGACCGCGCTTGGCGTGGGCACGTGGCGAGGCTTTGCAGCGCCGCGAGGGACACACATAGGTATCCGCATGTGTGGGGCAATCCCCGCTGATGCCTTCGCAGGGCTTCTGCTCGGTGAAGCAGAGGAATGCACCTACTTCCTCAGCTGCGGCCGAACAGCTCGCTTAGCAGCTTCCTCTTTGATTCATCAGCGCTCGAGCCCTGTGGAAAGAGTGAACAAACGAGAGCTGCTTGATCCAGCCTGGGGATAGGATCATGTGTCAAGGTACCTGCGAGTCGGATCAGCATGATTGTCTGAGCTTTCTGCCTTTTGGGGTGAGCCATCGTGCTCCAGGATCCCCGTAGAGGTGTCCCGGAGCTGGTAGGGTGTTACGTATTGAGGTGAGCCATAGGTCTCCCGGATCCTTGCAGAGGTGTTCCCACACCAGCGGCCATTAATGTCCGAGCTTACTTGGGAACCTGCCAGGCAGTGGCGCAGCGGTGATTCTAGCCAGCTTTGCAGTGGTGAGTCATGTGATGCTCAGCACTGATATAGATTAAGACTTTCGCTGTAAGTTTCAAAAGTTTCACTATCCAGGAAAAGGAACTGCCCTTCCTGAAAAAGCGAATCGCGGAACTGGAGGCTCGGCGCGTGCTGCCGGGTCGTCCAGGAAGTCCACAAAAGCTGAGCTGGACAAAATGGTTCGGCTGCTGGAAGCACGGTGTAAGGTTTTGTGTCAGGAGGCTGTGAAAGAAGTCCGTGATATTGATAACGGATACCTTGGACACTACTTTTGGGGCTAGTGTTGTCAAGTTGTGGATGCACCGAGCGGCACGGTGGCTTACAGAGGAGCGTCTTCAGACTTGCAGGAAGAGGTCTTCATTTATATCGGTGGCTTACAGGGGAGCGTCTTCAGACTTGCAGGAAGAGGTTTTCATTTATATCGGTGGCTTACAGAGGAGCGTCTTCAGGATTGCAGGAAGAGGTCTTCATGTATATCGGTGG
>LGRX02034386.1:0-18674 GCA_001247695.2 Cymbomonas tetramitiformis | reverse complement strand
AAGTCAAGCTGAGATGTTATAGGGGTCATGGCAGTGCATTGGGCAGTCGCTGCAAGTCAAGCTGAGATGTTATAGGTGTCATGGCAGTGCATTGCGTCGCCGCAAGTCAAGCTGAGATGTTATAGGTGTCATGGCAAGAATTGGGCAGTCGCTGCAAGTCAAGATGAGATGTTATAGGTGTCATTTGAGTGCATTGGGCAGTCGCTCGCAAGTCAAGCCGAGATGTTAGGGTGTCATGGCGTGCATTGGGCAGTCGCTGAAGTCAAGCTGAGATGTTATAGGGGTCATGGCAGTGCATTGGGCAGTCGCGCTGCAAGTCAAGCGAGATGTTATAGGGGTCATGGCAGTGCATTGCAAAGTCGTGGCCAAAGGCAAGCTGAGCCGTGATAGGTATCATGGCAGTGCATTGGGCAGTCGCTGCAAGTCAAGCTGAGATGTTATAGGTGTCATGGCAGTGCATTGTAGGAAAACAGTTAACTCTCATGCAGTGTAAATCACAGCGAGGCAAAAGTACAAATTCTGACAGTATGACAGTATGACAGTATGACTGTATGACAGTATGACTGTGCTGACAGAGTACAGTACTATGTGTAGATGTGGACAGAGCAATGATGACAATGAGTCTGCAAGAGACAGAAGATCAATTCAAAATGTACACAGTATCTGTCACAGAACACAAGAGTACAAGTACGAGTACAGTAGAAGCTATGACTGAGTAACAGTAAGCTTAGATAGAGAACACACGTGTGATGATATAAAGCACTGACTGTAACTCACAAAACACTTTTCAGATTTATAAGATTCAACTGTGTGTGTGTGAGTTCAACTGTGTGAGTTCGTACACATTCTACTAATGCTATGCCTGAGTATGCAAACTAAGTAGAAGTTGATTATCCTAGGTTATGGGCCTGGTATAGGTCTGATAGTTTAGATACAGTCGTCATGACGGACGCGGGGGTTCCAGTTTCAGAACGGAAGTACCCCACGCGGGAATCGCAGCTTCAGGACTTGGTAGAGCAACAGGCAGCTTTCATGAAGACTATGGCAGAGACAATTAAGGTGTTGAGTGCCGAGAAGAAGGAGCCTGCGAAATCGACATCAGATAATGACGAAGCTGCGTTGGGTGTCATTAGCCCTGCCAACGCACAGAAGACAGTTCAGTGCGTGGTGAAGTTATTGGGTACGACGAAGTACACGGGAACTGAAAGGAATCAGTATGAATCCTGGGTTCAGTTTAAAACACAGTTAGAGTCAGCAGTAACGTTTTATCCTGACTTGCTAGAACTGGTGTGCGACTATCCAGTCTCAGATATAGCAGATATCAAAGGACTGGACTCGTTTGCTGCTAAGACGAGTGGTAAATCGACTGCAGCGGATAAGCCTTCATCACAGGCAGGAGATATGCGTTTATCACGTGCTGACTATGGCGATAATGACGTGGAGGACGGAGACTTTCCAGACGGCGACAGCTTCATTACTGTGCCTGGTTCTGCCAGTGTCGCGAGTACGGTGTTATCAGCAATTTTGAAGCAGGTCACGGCCGGGGACGCCTTTGACGTGGTACGACGTTGTGGCAACGACGGTTTGAAGGCGTTCAGCTTCGACCTCCAGGACGGTTTTCACGCGCTGGGAATCCACCCGGACTTCCAGAAGTTCATGCAGTTCGACCTGCAAGGGGACCTGCTTCAATGTTCAGCGATGCCGTTCGGATGGAGCGACTCTCCGAGAGTTTTCTGCAAGTTCGTACGCGTAATGGTGGAGGCTTTGCGTTCGCCACAGGCGGCGGAGGATCGCAGAGAAATCAAGAGACTGCGGGACGGTTCCGCAGTACGACAGCGATGGTCAGTCCGTCGCAGGACCGGTGGTGCTGGCGGGGACGCGAACCGTCACAGCGGAATGCAAGTGCTACCGTACATGGACGATTTTCTGGTGCTGGTCGACTCTCAGCGAGAAGGCTTTCTGCGTCGAGAAAAAGTTCAACTGGTGCTTCATCGACTTGGCCTACGGCGGAACGAGAAGAAGGGCCACTGGGAGCCAACGCAGGTGGTGGAGCACCTCGGGCTGGAGGTGGACCTGAAGCTGGGACAATTCCGTGTGACAGAACGACGGGTGCACAAAATCCACGCAAAGGCGAAGGAGATCCTGTGCGATGCAGCGAGAAATCGGAGGTGGATTCCTGCCAGGAGACTGGCGTCCTTCACGGGACTCTGCCAATCCGTGTACTTGGCAGTACCAGCGGCGCGGCTCTACCTACGGGAGCTCTACTTCGTGCTGGCGGAGAAACGCAGCTGGGGAGCGAAGGTTAAAATCTCACGTTCAGCTCGGGGGGACTTAGAATGGTGGTCCAGGCTGCCTGTGATGAGCAGGTGGAACGGACGCAAAATCTGGAGATCCCCGACGAGAGCGAAGGTGCACACGGACTCTTCGATGACGGCGTGGGGAGGAGTGCTGAACCTGAAGTTCCCCGCGCGAGGTTTCTGGCCAGACGAGATGCGCTGCTGGCACATTACGCACCTAGAGCTGGAGGCCGTGTACAAGACCGTACAGGCGTTCTTGCAGGAGCTGGAGGGCAAGGTCGTACGACTCTACTGCGACAACCAGGCGGTGGTGGCGATGCTGTCACACTTCACCTCCAGAAACCCGGACCTGATGAGGAGAATGAGGAGACTCTCGCTGCTACTGGATCTGCACGACATCGAGTTGCAGGCTCGGTACATCCGCAGCGAGGCCAACGTGTGGGCCGACAACCTTTCGCGTTGCGAGGACTTGGACGACTGGAGGCTGAATCGAGACTGGTCCGTGTGGGCCAACAAGCAGTGGGGGCCCTACACAGTCGACCGGTTCGCTTCCGAGATCTCCGCGCAGCTTCCTCGGTACTACGCTGCGTGGAAAGACCCGAAGTGCGAAGGTGTGGACTCTCTGACGTACGACTGGAGGGGGGAGAACAATTGGGTGAACCCCCCGTGGGCGCTGCCGGACGAGGTGGCGCACAAGCTGCGGGAGGAGGGGGCCGCTGCTACGGTGGTGGCTCCGTACTGGCCGGGACAGTCCTGGTTCAGGGAGCTGGAAGCCCTGGCCACCGAGGTGGTGATCATGCCACGGCGCAGGGACCTGTTCACTCCGAGCAGGCTGGGAGGGTCCGAGCTGCTCGGGCCCTCAAAATGGGACGCTGTGATGTTCTTCATCGAGGCGCGCCCGTGAGTTACTACGCTGCTGAAGTACGAAGAAGCTCCGCTACGAGTACGACAGCAAGCAAGGTGACCGTGGGTACAAAAATCGAGGTGTTCTGGGAGGACGATGACTGCTTCTACCCGGGTGTGGTGAAGGAGTTCAACGAGGACGGAAAGGCGCACGTGCTGTACGACGACGGCGACGAGGAGACGCTAGACTTGTCCGAAGAGAACTTCAAAATCATCCACAGCACGGACGAGACTACAGACGCGGACGGCGAGAACACCGAGCGGAGCAGCGGAGGCAACTACGAAGAGTACAAGCGCGGGGGTGCTGTACAAAATTTCCTCACGCGCTCACTTTGTGAGCGGTGGAGGAGTGAGTTGGGACCTTCCCGGCTCACCGAACTGGCGGTGTCGATGCAGAGAAAGGCACTGCTGGACACGACGAAGGACTGTAACTACGGACCGAAGGCACGGCGATTCATTTTATTTTGTGAGCGTGACCAACGGCCGTGGCTGCCAGCGTCGGAGGCGACTGTGTTGCTGTACATCGCCTCTCTGTTGGAGGACGGGAACATCCAGTCGGCATCATTACAGCCGTACCTGCCCGCCATCAACAACTACCACGAGGACCTTGGTCACCCTGGACCGGCGAAGGGGCGCTCTGTGACCCGAGCTGGGAAGGGGATGGCTACCATCCAGGCGGAGCTGGCAGAGCAGGGGGAGAACATCGAGACCCAGCGGACGTGGCTGCCAGCAGCACACGTACGAAGGGTGCACGAAGCAGCGCTGAAGTTCAATCCGAGATCGCCTGAGGAGCTGAAGCTACTGCGAGCCTTGACCTACGTGGTGGTGGCTTTCGTGACCTTCGGCAGACCGGACACGGGGACCTCGTTGTCACGGCAGCACGTTCATTGTGGCGACGAGGAGTTCTCAGTGGTGCTGCTGAAGGAGAAGGGTCGGCGACACCATCGAGTGAAGCGACGCCTTACGATCCCCTGGAAGGGGGTGGCTCTGTTGAAGGAGCTGATCGAGCACTGGGAGTTCTACCGTGACACAGCTTGGAGCATTTCTGCGAAGACTCAACCTGACAGCTACTGGCTGCTACCCGAGGACCCGAAGAACTTCAAGGCTTCCGTGGCTAATGACTGGATTGGTCTAGCTCTCAGCGAGTTGGACTGCAGACCTCCTGAAGGAGGTCACTTTTCTGCACACAGCACCCGGAAGGGTGCCACGACGTGTGCTCGAGCTGTTGGTGTTACAATGGAGAAAGTGTGCTTCTTGGGAGGCTGGTCACAGTTCTCTTCGGCAGTGCAACACTACATCGACCCGACAGCGCTGAGGGACACAGACATGGACTACTACTTTGCTTGGTTAACATGGTCACAGTGACAGAGATCAGATTTCTTGTGTGTGCCTCACAGATTCATCTTTGGTTTCATGGCAAATGAGGATTCGAGCAAAAGAGAAATGTTCAAATTGGAGTGCAACAGAATTTTTTGTGGTTTCAGACTTTCAGAATCCGTGACTCCTGCTGCAGTAGAGCCGAATGACACATGTAGCTCCGTGACACAAACAGGATGTACAAGTAGCCACGAAGCGACACGGCTGTTCAGCTCTGTTCCTTTTGCTCTTCCCACCGCTCCCGACCCAGAGGACTCTTTCCTTTTGGTGACGTGCACAGACAGTCTGGACATATCATCAAAAACATGAATTTAGAAAGCATGTAAAAAGCACAAATGCATTTTAAACACTTTACAAAATCATTTTAATGAAATGTATTGCAGTGCCTGCCTTTGGCAAATGAGGATTCGAGCAAAAGAGAAATATTCATCTCGTCTGAGACGTGCGGGCTAGATCGGAGAAATACTATTCATCTCGTCTGAGACGTGCGGGCTAGATCGGAGAAATACTATACATCTAGTCTGAGACGGCGGGCTGGGGATCGGAGAAATACTATACATCATTCCGTCTGAGGCGCGGGGCTAGATCGGAGAAATACTATGCATCTCGTCTGAGACGGGCGGCTAGATCGGAGCAATACTTGGTACATCATGTCTGAGACGCGGGCTGGCAACGAGCAATACTAACATCTCACCACCGCGCTAGATCGGCAATACTATTCATCTCGTCCGAGACGGGCGGCTAGATCGGAGAAATACCATGCAGCTCGCCTGAGACGCAGGCTAGATCAAAGAAATGCTATACATCTCGTATGAGACGTGCGGGCTAAATCGAGAAATACTATACATCTCGCTTCCGAGACGTATGGCTAGGGATCGGAGCAATACGATACATCTCGGGGCTCTGAGACAAGGATCGGAGAAATGCTATACATCTCGTCTGAGACGTGCGGGCTAGATCGGAGAAATGCTATACATCTCGTCTGAGACGTGCGGGCTAGATCATAGAAATACTATACATCTCGTCTGAGACGTGCGGGCTAGATCGGAGAAATACTATACATCTCGTCTGAGACGTGCGGGCTAGATCGGAGAAATTTTGGAGCCTCTTCTCACCCTTACTCCCACCAGGTGCCAACCCACAGATATCATTCAGCACCGCGGGCTGCAAGCTTTCCAGGAGGAGAAGGGGCTAGAGGAAGGGAGGGAGAAGGGGCAAGAGGAAGGGAGGGAGAAGGGGCTACAAGGAGGGAGGGGAGAAGGGGCTAGAGGAAGGGAGGGAAAAGGGGCCAGAGGAATGGAGGGAGAAGGGCTGGAGAAGTGGGAGGGAAAAAAAGCTAGAGGAAGGGAGGGAGAAGGGGCTAGGGGAAGGGAGGGAGGAAGTAAAGTACACACCGCGATGGATGATGCAAAAGTCTTGCTGATTTCCTCGTCCATTTTGGTAAAGCCTTGGAGGTGCACTTTGTTTATCAGCTGCGAAAGCCTCCACGCCCGCCATACACCCTTCACCAGCTCCCTTAGCTCCACGCCCGCCATACACCTTCACCGGCTCCTTAGCTCCACGCCCGCCATACACCCTCACCAGCTCCCTTAGCTCCACGCCCGCCATACACCCCTTCACCGCTCCCTTAGCTCCACGCCCGCCATACACCTTCACCGGCTCCTAGCTCCACTCCCGCCATACACCTCTTCACTGCCCCTTGGCTCCACGCCCGCCATACACCCTCTTCACCAGCACCCTAGGCTCCACGCCCGCCATACACCCTTCACCGGCTCCCTTAGCCCACACCCGCCATACACCCTTCACCGGCTCCCTTATCTCCACGCCCCATACACCTTCACCAGCTCCCTTAGCTCCTGCGCCCGCCATACACCCTTCTCTTCACCGCTCCTTAGCCCACGCCCGCCATACACCCCTTCACCAGCTCCCCTTAGCCCACGCCCGCCATACACCCTCTTCACCGTTCCCTTAGCTCCACGCCCGTCGCACACCCTCTTCACCGGCTCCCTTAGCTCCACGCCCGCCATACACCACCGGCTCCCTTAGCTCCACGCCTCCGCCATCCACCTCACCTTGGGCTCCCTTAGCTCCACGCCCGCCATACACCCTTCACCGGCTCCCTTAGCTCCACGCCCGTCGTACACCCTTCACCGGCTCCCTAGCTCCACGCCCGCCATACACCCTCTCTCTTCACCGTTCCTCTTAGCTCCACGCCTCATCCACCTCTTCACCTGCTCCCTTTAGCCCACGCCCGTCATACACCCTTCACCGCTCCCTTATCTCCACGCCGCCATACACCCTTTCACCAGTTCCCTCACCTCCCGCGCACCATACACCCTTCACCAGCTCCCTTACCTCCCGCGCGCCTGATACCTTTCACCAGCTCTTAATTTCCTGTCACATGCAGCAAGCAGTGCCGCGTGTGCCCCCCGTGCCAGGGTGCCCGGCGTGCCAGGGTCTTTGAGCAGCACTCCAGCGCATTGCTGGTGGATGATTGGTGCATGTGCTGGGGACACTTCAGACGTGGGTTAGCAAATTGTGGCATGCCAACGCTCATCGCTTTTTTTGCTTATCATCGGTGACATAAGCGGCACGCCGCAATTGATTGGGGCAGAGGGTTGGCCTCCTTGCGTCTGGCGAGCTGCTCGCACACACCTGTATCACGGCCACCACCTCATGCTTCTGGTTGTGCACCGGGACGCACAGTATGTTCTTGGTCTTGAAGCCAGTCGCGATGTCAACAGCCCGGTTGAAGCGCTCATCGGAGTAGGCATCATAAATGTTGATCACCTGTATCACTCAAGTGCCCAGTTCTCAACCAAATAGCAGCGCTCCAGATGGCGGGGAAGGGGAGGGGGTGAGCAGGAGGAAGGATCGATAGCCCTGTGACCACATCCCCCATGGCCCGGGATTAGTGCAAGCAGGCACCAGGCAGAGGGGAGATATCTAAAAGACCAAGGGAGAGTGCACACCTGCCCTGAGTTCGCGCAGGCCCCCACAAGCCCTACACCTTGGGGTAATCTTATTGGTTGCATGCCGTCGGAGCTCAGGCTCCAAATATCCCCCTTCTTGGGCTCCACCTGGCGCCCAGAACATCCTGTTGGCTACGTCCTGCTCATCCTCACGAAGGGGCAACAAACCCGGATACCATGTCTCGGCTGGTTTGCCTGCATGACGGCCACCATCTGATGGCTCGCGCACAATTCGTGCGTCATCCAGAGACGTCACCTCACGCAAGTCATAGAGCCTTGCAAGGAATCTCCCTCTTCTTATAATTGGTCCGCCCAGTCTGGATGGCTGTGATGCGGGGGCGGGGCGTGGTGCGTGCGCACGATGAACAGGGAGGAGCGCGCCACCCCCATGATGCCCTTGATCCTCTGCAACACTATCTTCACAATATGCTCGATCTGCAGAGTCCAAAGACCTCCAGCCCGAGAATCAGCAAACATTCTCTGCCTCGCTCTCCTAGCCTTCCCATCTCCCCCGTTGGACCAATCAGCATGAACATGTCCCATCCCCTCGTCGCATCTCCCCCGTTGGACCAATCAGCATGAACATGTCCCCTCCCCTCGTCGCATCTCCCCGCCTGGACCAATTGGCAGTCATACTACCCACCCACAGCCCTCCCCATTTTCCTGCCTGCCCTGGTGGATCCATCAGCACAAACTTCATCCATCGCTCCTCCCCCAACTCCACATGCCCAGAGCACGATGGACGGGCATTGGGCGCCCACATGCAGCTCCCCAGACATGGATTTCATAATGTCCACCAGGGCGGAGATTTGACGTAAGCGAGTCGAGCGCGTGACATGCAGCACGGCCTGCCGCAGGTGCTGGTGCGCAAGCGCTCCCAGGGACTGCAGGAACATCGGGTCTAACGCGCCGAAGTTCTTGATCTTTGTTGGATGTTGTCCAAACACCACCTGCACACCCCCGTCTCCCGCCGCCCCTAACTCTCCTCTGCCGCATCCCCTTCCATGCCCACGCACTTCGAGTAGGGCTCTCCCCTCCGCGCCCCTTCTCTGCTTACAGGTCAAAGGTCCAGCAGCGCAGCCACCAGGCGACACGCCGCCAGGCGCAGCTGACCCGCCGCCAGACGCGCCGCCAGGCGCAGCGGACACGCTGCCCCAGGTGTAGTATTCTCACTCCACTGGACAGCAATGGCAATCAATCCATCCCCGGCCGCTCCCAAAACTTGACAGCGGCAACAACCTCTCGCGGTCTCTTCCAAAGTGCCCATGCCCAATCAGGGGCCAGTGCAAGCGTAAACAGAGCCTTTAATCCAAAATACCTCAGAGTGCAAAGGACTACACTGACGTGGGAACATACGCCACATCATCGCAGAGCATCTCAACGCGCTGATGGGGCGACATGCACCTGCAACACTGCTATGACGGGGTTGCAATCTGTTTGGTCCTCGGCCATCGACTCCGTCATAAATACCTTATCAGCTTCTGCAGTTCTATCTTGCTGTTGCCTGCGCTCTCCTCTCCAAGCCCAAGCACCGCCTTGCCAAGAGCACAGCGAATGATGAGCTAGACAACCTGTATCCAAGTATTTCCTCCGAGACATTCTAAGTTCACTCTTCGTTTTGACCGTTCACATCGGCACTTAAATCATCCGGGTGAGCGACACTCCTTAGTTTTGCATACTTCTTGGATCGCCAGTGCATGGACGGAGTCCACGGAGCCCATCGGGAGCGGATTTTTGTTTTGAAAAATAAGGTTTGCCAGAGCCACGAGAGTTGCTAAACCCGCTGGTTATAGCGGGTGCTTGGGATGCCATTTTAACGAGGGATGGAAAGGCGTGCGATGAACCCCGAGGTGCAAAGTCGGGAACCAACATCCAACCAAAAGTGATAATAAAGAAAATTAGACAAATTTTGGACTAGCCATGAAGTTGCGGAATTTACTACATTGGAGATTCGCCCGGGAAAATGAGGGGAAAATAAAACTTAAATATCGAAATGGGCAAATGTATTGATATTAACACATACATACATAAATACATAATGCCGGCCGTCTGTGGCTACGGGGCGCCTAAGGAGTCGGTCCAAGGATAAGCATACATGCATCCATACATCCATCCATACATACTGAATGGCATGAGATCAGCCAGCAAAAGCCAGCCCACCATCATCCCAGTGGATGTGAGAAGCAAATCAAGAGCAGGGCGGGGCCGTGACAAGATACCACAAACGCATACATATTCCCGACCCACATGCAAAGCAGCATGGAAAGATGATATAATGTGACCAATCATCGCCCAACAATAGTTGGTCCCAGGGTTACGGAGTAAGCAGACCCTGCTGGCATGCCCCCCAGTGGCTCACGGTCGATGGATGGGACCCTTTGGTCCATGGTTATGCCATGAATGCAGTCACACCACACAGCATGGACACCCCATGTCAAAAAACGAAAACATGCGGGCACCTAAGTGCTCCCCACAAAAATCAAGGGAAATCATAGAACGTGGACTTCACCACCCTCTGCCTCTCCTTGCAGCAAAGGCAGACGAATCCACCAAGCTCTCCAAGAGGCAGTGCCCCCCAGAATGGCACCACAGGGACAACCGCCTCCCAAAACCCACTTCCATCCGGCGGCCGTCCCCATTCACAGCGATGCGCCAGTACCTCACATCAGGGTCAAAGAACACAAGTCCCCCGGCACGTGTAATAACCATGAGCACTGTACACGGAAAGGGAGCTAGCGTCAGACGAATCCAAAACACTCTCAAATAGCGAGCCGCAGACGATTCCCCGATGCCCTCAAAGAGGCAGTACCCGTCAGAAGGGTACCACAGGGAAAGTCATATCTCATCATCCAAAGCACTCCAGTGGCCTTCCCCGTTAACAACGAGATGCCAGTACCCCATACATAGAGCACATACATACATACATACATACATACATACATACAGGGGGCTTGACGTGACTAACCCTAAACCCCTAAAAACCCTAAATGTCAAGTCTCGGAGGGGCGAGGGGGCGGGGGGGGGGTGTCCTGACTACATGCGATGTCAAGTCTCATGGGAGGGGGGCTTGTCCTGACTACATGCGATGTCAAGTCTCATTGGAGGGAGGGGGGCTTGTCCTGACTACATGCGATGTCAAGTCTCGTAGATGCCGGGTCCTAAGCCCTATCCATGGCCAATACTTCACCATCTATTTCGCATCCCCGACAGCTTTCCAACATTGTAGGTTCCTGCGCGGTTGCGATGCTGAGAGCTGAGGCGCCGCCAGAGGCGTGCTTTGTTGGGGCGGACTCGCAGGCTCTAACAAGACAAGGAGAGCGTCAACGCTCCCTACTTATCACCCCATTCCACCCGTTGCCAATCTAGCACCTATTAGCCTAATGTATTCACATTTCAAGAATCCTCCTTCAAGAGTTGACCTACACAATCCCTTGCCGTCAGACCGACAAGGGGCCAGAACACCGCCGTTCAGCCACAACTGCAGCCCCTGTTCCATCGAAGCCCCGCCTCCTCCATCTGCCACGAGATCCAATCGATGTGTGTGCTCCTGGCTGCGCCCTAAGCTCTCACCATGGCAACAGACCTCCCAAAGGAATCTGCCACCAGCAAGCCAAGGCCAGCTCCAAGACAAGCACCAACGATTACTGAGCCAAAAACACAGCCACTCCACCTCGCACTCATCATGCTCCCTGCACCCCCAGTTCAAGGACTCCTGGTCCCCCCTCGCGGTGCCTCCAAGACTCCGTGCGGATCCATCCATGGGCACCTTGTGCACACTGACCAACCCAATCTCCCATCTGCCCACCGATGCATGAGAAAAGTCATGTCACCCAACACGGAAACGCATCACTGGTTCGCGCCCTGCTCACTCACACGAGCTCGCCCTGCTGGCCCCATACCTCGCCAGATCGCGAGGATGGGAGTGGAATATAGCAGTACGAGTGCCTCGCCGTCCGCCAATTTCTTTGACAGCCGGAGTATCCAAGCTACCTGGCTGCTCTTGTGTGTATGCGTGTATACATGCATGCATGTATGTGAGAGACAGGGAGGGAGGAAGGGAGGATGGAGGTGGATCGATGGGCCTACGTGTTACTTCCGTTGGATCGGATCGGAATGTAGGCCACAGGACCTTTGATGTGCTCGTCCACCTCGGGGTCAAACCGGGAATCAGCCTCCACACATCCGATCATCATCACCTCCCCACTCTGCGAAGGCCCCACCCCTCAAAGCCTCCTCCACCATCCCTCAAAGCCTCCCTCAAGGCCTCCTCCACCATCCCTCAAAGCCTCCCTCAAAGCCTCCTCCACCACCCCTCAAAGCCTCCTCCACCATCCCTCAAGGCCTCCTCCACCACCCTCAAAGCCTCCTCCACCACCCTCAAGGCCTCCTCCACCATCCCTCAAAGCCTCCTCCACCACCCCTCAAGGCCTCCTCCACCACCCTCAAAGCCTCCTCCCTCAAGGCCTCCTCCACCACCCCTCAAAGCCTCCTCCACCACCCCCGCAAAGCCTCCACCACCCCTCAAAGCCTCCTCCACCACCCCTCAAGGCCTCCTCCACCCACTCCCAAAGCCTCCTCCACCATCCCCGCCTCCACCACCCTCAGGCCTCCTCACCCCTCAAGGCCTCCTCCACCACCCCTCAAAGCCTCCACCACCACTCCCCTCAAAGCCTCCTCCACACCCCTCAGAGCCTCTCCACCACCCTCAAAGCCTCCTCCACCACCCTCAGGCCTCCACCACCCCTCAAAGCCTCCTCCACCACCCCCTCAAGGCCTCCTCCACCACCCCCCAAAGCCTCCTCCACTACCCTCAAAGCCTCCTCCACACCACCTCCTCAAGGCCTCCTCCACCACCCCTCAAGGCCCCCTCCACCACCCTCAAGGCCTCCCCACTCACCCCTCAAGGCCTCCCCCACCACCATTCTGAAAATGAACAGAAACTTGTGCCTACTGCATGATGCATATTTCTCGGCATCCAGTAATTTTCCTCCTCCTGGAATTGAGTGCGCGCGCCGCCACGTGGCACCTTGGTGCGCACCTTGAAGCACTCCCCAATGAGCCCGTCATACATGTTAGCCTCGTCGTGGACCTCGGCATCCATCACTGGGTCCACGTCAGGGTCCTGCAACGAGCTCATTTCTCTCCCATACCCTTGTCGGCACATCAGGCGGCGGGCAAGTCGGGGAACAGTACTGAAAAGCTGAAAAGCATAACTGCTCTCTCTCTCTTTCTACTTGGTATATCGCAGTGAGCGGCGTGAGGCACACCATTCAAAGGTGCCCAACCACCACCCCAGTGGAAAAGATAAGCAAGCAGAAACAGGGCGGGGTGGGGCCGTGCCAAGATACCACACACACTGAGTGGCATGAGGCCCACCGACAAAAGCCAGCCCATCATCATCCCAGTGGAATGAAAAGCATTTAGGGAGAGGGCGGGGCCGTGACCAGATACCACACACATAGCATATACAAGTGTGTGCTGAATCCTCAGGGAGGGTACATAGTGCAGCCGATCCTTTGTGGTTATGTGATGCCAAAGGGATCGGTCTAAGGATAAGCCACACACAATGAATGGCATGAGATCAGCCAGCAAAAGCCAGCCCACCATCATCCCAGTGAATGTGAGGGCGTGGCCATGACAAGATACCACAAACGCATACATATTCCCAACCCACATGCAAAGCAGCATGGAAAGATGATACAATGTGACCGATCATCGCCCAACAATGGTTGGTCTCAGGGTACGGAGTAAGCGGACCCTGCTGGCATGCCCCCCAGTGGCTCACGGTCGATGGATGGGACCCGTTGGTCCGTGGTTATGCCACACACATACACGGCCGCAAGATGGTGAGCGTGGTGGGCTGTGGGGGGGGCAGAACGGGTTGGCGGTGAAAGGAGGGGCGGACCTGGGGCCCACACTGTTCAGGCGGCCCTGGACCGGCAACCGGAGTGGGTCTGTGTCAAGGCGGATGCCAGGAATGCCTTCAATGCAGTGCACCGTAAGGCAATGTTTGAGGCTATCGAGCGGGACTTCCCGGAGCTGTGGGCATGGACGGACCTTTGTTATGGGGTGGAGGCGAACCTGGGGTTTCGGCTGGGGGGCGTTGATGGCTCGGTGATGCAGTTTGTCAAGTCGAAGGAGGGCACACAACATGAGGACCCCTTGGGGCGCTATACCTGGCCGCCCCACTGCAGACGGTGCTGGAGCGGGTTCAGGAGCGACATCCTGGTGTGGTCGTCTCTGCCTGCTTGGATGACGCTTTCTTTCTAGGTCCTCTGATTGTCGCGGCGCTCGCGTATGGCACTTATATGGAGGAGGCAGCAGCGATTGGTCTGGATATTCGGCTGATGAAGTTAGTGGCTTTCGCCTGATGGAGACGCCGGTTGCTTCGCAGAGGGGATGCCGGGTGCGCGGGGGGAGCTGGACTTCTTCGATGTCTTGGGGGTGCTGATGGGGAAGGCAGAGGCGGTCAGTGCAGAGATGCTGAGGAGGGTGGAGGAGTTGTGTGCCATTTTTCCCATCTTGAACAAGCTCGGGCACGCGCAGGCTCAAGGGCTTCTGATTTGTTCGCCCGAGATGGTGCAGGAGGTTCTGGCTGCGAGGTGTGCCGCCAAAGACGATGCAGGAGGCGGTGGAGGAGCAGGGCAGGAGAATGCACGAGGCGCTGCGGGATCTGTTGCCTGTGCCTGGGCCTAGCAGTCCTGTGAGTTTGCCACCCTACCGCATGGGATGGGCTTGGCCAAGACAGGTAGCAGCGCGGCCTGGCAAGGCGGATTTGCGCAAGTCTTGGAGGACATGCAGGAGCTCTTTCCGGCGGTGACGGTGGGGGCCGAGGACCTTGGCGCCCGAAGCGACTTGAGGCGTGCGCGACAAGTCCGGCACGCTTCCCGCCTCTTCCACTCTGTGTTCCCGCACATTGCGAGCTATTTTTTGCGCTCGAATTGCCTTCCAGGCCACCTTCACCGGCCCCTTGGGACAGCCCTTGGGACACCCCTTGAGACACCCCTTGGGACACCCCTTGAGACACCCCTTGGGACACCCCTTGGGACACCCCTTGGGACACCCCTTGGGGATTCCGGCCGTGGCGTGGGTGGGCAAGCTCTCTTGAGACCAGGCTCTGGGGCATGTAGGGCGCAGCGGGGTGGTCCTGAATGTGGGCTTGGTGGTGAAGAGATGGCTCGAGTGGTGGAGGTGAGCCGGCTTCAGAGACACAGCAGCAGTGCGCCGGCAGGGCGGCCACAGAGGGGCTGAGGTGGTCCAGTGAGGCTCAGGGAGCAGAGGGGTGGTCCTGCGCGTAGGCTTGGTGGTGGAGATATGGCTCGCGCAGCTCCGGGGGCAGGGATGAGCCGGCTTCAGCAGCAGTGCGGCGGCGGTGCGGGTGCAGAGGGGCTCGGGTGGCGCAGCGAGGCTTAGGGGGTCCCATTCTTCACTAGTGAGCTCCGGAGAATCCGGATGAGTGTCCCGAAGTGTGTGCTGAATCCTTTGATCCCCGGCGTGGGTACATAGTGCAGTCTCCTGTGGCTACGGGGTGCCAAAGGAGTCGCAAGGATAAGCATACATACATACATACACAAATAGGTACAGCACAGAAAAATAGCTGCAGTGCAAGTGTGGAGCGCATCACTCAAGTTTGCAGCTTACTCGCAGGGTGTCCAGCGCAAGGGCTTCACTCCCAGAGAGTTGGTGATGGGGGTAGGGGGATGCAAGCGCAGGTCAGTGGCGGGCGCGCTAGGTCAGAAGGAAGCAATTTGGTTGTCATAATCTCAGCCATTGGGACGACCCTCTGGAACACCAGACGTGTCGTGGGTGGACAAGCTCTCATGAGATCCTAAATCTTGGGGCAGAAGGGGGCAAGAAGTAGCAGGGGACAGGGGCAGGACAGGGGACAGGGGGAGGGGAAGAAATAGGGTCAGGGCCAGGGGCCAGGGTTATAAAGCAGGTGCTATAAATAGGGCAGGGGGCAGGCACAGGGAATGGACAGGGGACAGGACAGTAAGCAGGGGGCTCAGGGGAAGCAGTATCAGGAAGGACAGGGATTGTGGATTGTGGACAGGGGGCAAGCAGGCTGGCAAGGAAGCCAACAGGGGGAAGGGGATCAGGGATTAGAAGCAAGGGGCAGGGACAGGGGAAGGCTGGGGCAGGGGGGCTACAAGCAGGGGCAGGGTGCAGGGCGGCAGGGGGTAGGCTGGCAGGGGCAGGGCCTAAAGGCGGATCAGGTAAGCAGGAAGAAAGGCAAAGGTGTATGACAGGGGGCAGGGGTTAGGATCATGTATGTGACGAGGGGAAGAGATCAGTAATAGGGGTCAGGGGCCAAGCAGGGGATAAGCAGGGTTATAATAGGGGGACGAGGGGGGAAGGGGGCAGGGGTTATAAGAAAGGGGATCAGGTTATAAGCAGGGGGCAGGACAGGGGCAGGGGGCAAGCAAGGGCAGGGGGCAGGGGGCAGGGACAGTAAGAAAAAGAAATGTGCCAAGCAGGGAAGAGGTACAGGACAAAAAGTTATAAAAAGAAAGAGGGGCAGGGAATTATGCTATAAAGAAAAAACAGAAGCAGGGGACAGGGGGCAAGGCAGGGTGGTTTTCGTGATTAGAATGCCGTTGTTACAATAAATGTCCGAAGAGACCAAAGTCTGTAAATGTCCACAGAAAACCACTAGAAAACCAGGGGTGTGGTGAATATCCTCAGTGGGCTTTAAGGCAGGTGGGCAGAGGGTGGTCTGGCGAGCCTGGTGGCGGGAGGTGGCTCGGGCAGCTCGGGGGGCAGAGGTAAACTGGCTTCAGAGGCACAACATCAGTGCGCAGGCAATGCAGCTGCAGCGGCGCTCAGGTGGCCCATTGAGGCTTAGGGAGCTCCGCTCTCCACTAGCAAGCTCCAAAGAATCCAGATGAGTGTCCCTAATCCTTGGATCCCCAGTGTGGGCACATAGTGCAGCCGATGTTCAGTGGCTACATAATGCCAAAGGAGTCCGTCCAAGGATTAGCCACACCCACACTGAAGGGCATGAGATCAGCCGACAAAGGCCAGCCCACCATCATCCCAGTGGATGTGAGAAGCAAATCAAGAGCAGGTCGGGGCCGTGACAAGATACCACAAACTCATACATATACTCATACATGCAAAGCAGCATGGAAAGATGATACGATGTGACCGATCATCGCCCAACAATAGTTGGTCCCAGGGTCACGGAGTAAGCGGACCCTGCCGGCTGCCGCACACACATGGATACAGAAGCGCTCGACTCCCCGCTCAGAGCCCGAGAACCCGAAAGGGCCGTTTCGATTTCTTTCTATTCTTACATACATACACACTATTCACCTCCATCAACCAGCATGTCCCCGCGCTGCGCCGGCGTGCCAACCCTAGCAGTGACGAGGTGATGATGTGCCTCCCCCGCAAGCTCTCCCGCGTTGGCACAAGTATGTGCAAGCAAAAGTGAAAGACAATGGGAGGCACCATGTGTAAGGCAGCCTGCAGGAGGCCGTTCTTCGCCGGGTCTGCAAGCAGAGTCACATGCTCGGCGCCCAGCAAGTCCCATACCACCTTTACCTGGAGATAGGGGTGAAATACACACCCCGTGGCCCAATTCCCTCCTCTCAGCCACATTACCACACACCAACTTGAGAGACCGAACTTTTAAAAGCAGAAGAGGACACGGGAGACGTCCGCATCCCAAAACTTATTGCGAAACCCGGCAAAACTCGGCATGACGACAAGATACACTAATCTGGCAGCAGGGAGCACATGCACTCCGCGCATGTCAACAAGACCAGCAAGCATAACAGCAACTGGGACAACTGCTATTGGCTGCTGAGACGGTTGCGGTATAGGCTATCTCATCCCAAGAACTTTCAGTTGAACTTTCTGCTGAGATTTGGCACATTGTAGCACATCGCTGGTAAGCCATCCTCCGATGCACATTGCCTGGAACCGCAACAGCAAAGGCAGTACCAGATTGCTCAGCGACTCGCGAAGATCCAGGCTCTTGGATATCTCGAGCATTGCTGCATGCATATGACTGTATAAACTGCGCGCCCTTAGCAGCGCCATCAACACCTGGAGTGTCCAAGCTAACAACCCATCAGACTTTATTTGTCAAATGTGTGCTCATTTTGCCACTTTGGGCTGGCGTGTCACAATTCAGTGCGAAGCAGAAATATTCAAATACATATATATATATATATATATATAAGCAAAGCTGACCAAATTGGTGCAAGCACATATCTCACATCGCCAATCTTCTCCGTGGGGGACGGTTTACGGTGCTCCAACAATGTCTGACGATCCAAATAGAATTGTCATCTGTGGGCGTGATAGGCGAACAAGGAAATGGAAGGCGAAAATGGTGGTGGGAAGTGTAACCTGCTGCCTCTCTGCACGGCTCAGATTGTCCAGGCAAGCTGCAACGTCCTGCGCGTGAGAGTACTCCAAGCGTTCGCCATGTCAGCGTCCAAACAGTGAATTTGATGAGTGAATGACAATGGTGCGCACTTCCATGGCAGCTGATTGAAGTAATTGGTGAACTTAATTGGTGGGCGGTCAAGGGGAATTTATACCACAGCTCGCGGAGTGGGTAGCAGGGCAGAGGTTGTCACCAACCTCTAAGGTCTCCTCTCTGTCAAGCACGGTGTTGATGGCCTCCCAAACATAAACATGCCTACCAGTTTGCCACACAACCCTTGTTGTGAGTTGGTGACATCTATGCATTGTCATCCACAAAAATGGACGCTATATCGTCACTGCGAATGATAGAGAAGTGCCGGTTAGAGGCGCACTCAGAGTGATCTTCGAGCATCTCCGAGGACTGGTGGTTCGGCACCGGGATCCACAATTTGTCCAACTCAGATCTGGTGGCCGGCCGAGCAAAGCAATCAGCCGATATTTAAAAAAACTCCCAATCGGCAACTGGAGGCGCTAAACCGGAGGTTACCCTTGTCCTGATACAAACCGCCAACTAATTGCACTTCGGTACCTAGCTTTGGTAGAACATACCAATACTACGCTACACCACCCTGTAGGATGCCCCTCGTGCCCTACGCCACCCTCGAGGATGCTCCTCGTGCCCTACGCCACCATCGAGAATGCCCCTCGTGCCCTTCACCATTCTTGAAAATGCCTCTCATGCCCT
>LGRX02034385.1:0-22303 GCA_001247695.2 Cymbomonas tetramitiformis | reverse complement strand
GGTGAAGCCCTCGCTGCCCCCTCCTCGCGCCTCGGTCAGCCAGGTGAAGCCCTCGCTGCCCCCTCCCCGCTCCTTGGTCAGCCAGGTGAAGCCCTCGCTGCCCCACCTGCCGTAAGCTACCTGGGAGGCCTGATAGCAGCTGCGAAGGTGACCGTCAAAACTCCCTGCTGCTCGCTCGAGTCCGAAGCTGGGTCCCAGCTACGGCAGTAGTCATTACCCTCCAAACTGCTTGGTCCTGCCTCCTGTTTCAAGCTGTGGGTTCCAAGGTGTGTCGAGGCTTTACTTGTGATGCCAGGGGACTCTGCGGGCTGTGCTGCCGACGTAGACACGCTAGAGGCCCCCCTGGACTCTGCGGGCTGTGCTGCCGACGTAGACACGCTAGAGGCCCCCCTGGACTCTGCGGGCTGTGCTGCCGACGTAGACACGCTAGAGGCCCCCTGAATCTGCGGGCTGTGCTGCCGGCGTAGACACGCTAGAGGCCCCCTGGACTCTGCGGGTTGTGCTGCCGACGTAGACACGCTAGAGGCCCCCCTGGACTCTGCGGGCTGTGCTGCCGACGTAGACACGCTAGAGGGGCCCCTGGAGTTTTGAGAGCCCCGCCCGTAACGACGCTCGACGGGCACGCGCAGGGCTGAGCCCAGAAACTGCTGACGTCGCCGGGGGCAAGTTCACGGCCACGGAGCCCTTCAAGGCGTACGACAACCTGAAGGAGAAGTGCACGAACGTGCTGAAGAACATGTCCTTCAACCTGCGCACGCAACAGATCGTTCAGACGTGCGAGGAGATCGGCGTTGTGGGGGCCTGCGCGACGAATGGGATCGCGGCGCAGCGTCCTCCCCTGCAGTTCCGCGTGTACATCCTGCTCAAGCGCCTGCTCCGCATGCAGGGGCGCGACAAGTCCGCCGCAGCCATCCACTTCCGCTCCGTGTTCTTCTCCCTCACGAGTGTCACCTTCTCGCTCTTCGTGCTCGAGGTGGAGGACGACAAGGTGCGGTGGCAAACCCTCTGCTGCGGCGCTTCGTATCCCCGCTTCCAGCCCGCCCCTCTGCTGTGCCCTGCTCGTGGCTGCAGCATCATTTTCGCTCTGTGTGCTCCCTGGCTTCGCCAAGGCGACTGTGGCGTGTAACGGTGCGTCACACGCTGCTGAGTGTTCGGTGTACTCTGTGAACTTGAAGCGGAGAGCGCTGTCGTGGCGCGCTGGGCAGGAATCTAAGGTGCAGGAGTTCTGCGCGATGATGGCCGTCATGGTGCTGCTCATGATGCGTAACGCCTTCCTCACAGCGACGTACGCGCTCGTGCCGGCCCGGGCGCTGACATACGCGGAGGGCAAGCAAAAGCTGTACGACGTGACCGACATGTTCATCACGGTGTCCTTCGTCGAGCTGTTTGGCCACGCGCTGTGCGCTCCCATGACCTACACCGTGGTGTTCCTCATCGTCGGCTGGGACATCACCAATGTGGAGCAGTGGTTCCGCACTTGTGTGCTGATGGCAGTGACGCAGATGGCCGGATCCCACATCTTCTTCTTCATGACCTCCTTCTTCAAGGTACGCCGCGAGCGCACGCCTGCACACGCGCATGGGGTGATGCGGCCTCAAAAGCAGACTCCGAGAGGGGGAGAAGCCAAGGGGGGTTTCCAAGACGAGCCTTCTCAAGATGAATTTCCAAGAGGGGCCTCTACCAGGAGTGCTCTGAAAATTGATTACTTTGGTAGAGCCATGCTTTGCGCTGTGCCGATTGGTGATATCGGAGGGGTCAGAGCCGCCACGGAATGCCCTCCCGTGCCGGGTGCAAGTTATTCCCATGCAACCTCCTTTGGCTGCCAGGCTCTCCCGAAACAAACTGCCCATGAAGTTCCGTACGGCTGTTCTGTGTGCTCAGGCCGGAGGGAAGCCAGGCTTGAGCACACACTTCGGGATACAGTCCGCAGCTTCCAGAGCCGGAGGGACCTGGGGATCCAGACACCCTTCACACTACGCCACCTGACTGCGCCTGCGACATTTCTGCCCGTTAATGGCACCCCGCCAACGTCCGCTTGCACTCACCCGGCGCACTACTTGAGCCATGCCTCAACTGCTGAGTGCGCGATGCGCGCCACCATCGTTCATCCCCGCGCCTCGCAGCCTTGTCCGACCCGGCTGGTCTACCCCCGCCCCTCCGGGCACCCCGGCCTCACCCTCCGCGCGCCTGAGACGCCTGATCTGCACCCGTGGCTTCCGAATCCGAGAAGCTGCCCGCGGATTGCGGCCGCCTTCACCTGTGAACAACAGCCGCGTGCTCGTGCTAATGGTAAAGGACCTGGCGGCGCCTGCAGGACTTTGCCACGTCGTTCTCCATGTTGATGAACGTGTTCATGGCGTCGTGCGTGATGGGCGGCTTCTTCGTGACGGAGCCGAGCATCCCCCACCTGATCGCATGGGTGTGCCGCATCAACCCTCAGTTCTGGTCCTTCGCGGGTGTCATGCTGCTGGTGTTCCGCGACCGCAAGATCGAGTGCGACGTGTCGGGCTCCGGCTGCCACCAGGGCAATGACATCATCGAGATGTACGGCTTCCAGGACTACCACATGCTCGCGTGCCAGGGCAACCTGCTGCTCCTCGCGGGTCTCTTCTGGGTGCTGGCCCTGTGGGCTTTCCGCAGGTGCCCCCCCCCTCACCTCCCCGCCGCCTGCTTTGCTGGCCCTCTGGGCCCCGCGCTGGCGCACTGCTCCCGGCAGGTTTCCCTCAAGGAAGCTCCAAGGGGCCTGCTTGGAGCTCTGCCTGCGGCACGGAGCCAGTTGACGACGCGGGGTTCAACTGGAGCTCGTCTTTGCCGGGCGCGTGGATCTTGCTGCACGCGAGGAGTGCTCCGCGGCAGCGTTTTTCAGACACGGAACACTAGGAAGGCAAACGGCGGATAGCCATTGGCCGTTTGTCTCAAGCTGTAGCACCACAGCGTCCCCGGAGTGGCGTGGCAATACCTCTGACATGCCTTCCCCCTCTCCCCCTCCCCCCCTGCAGTCTTCAATTTAATTCATCTCCGCTTACCCTCAAGCCCCATCCAGATATGCTTGCTGCCTTCCAGAGGGGCACGCGGGGGCCACCTCCGGCCAGGAAGTTCAGATGGAGGCCTCGGGCTTAGCCGCACCGGTGCGGGGACTGGTCCATCCGTCCGGTCTCTGCCCCCGTCCCGGGAGACCGCCAGAGGCGTCTTATTGGGTCAGAGGTCTCAGTGGGATGGAAGACGGCCCGGCAGTGTGCTGACAGTATGAGGGCTTTGATTCCCGTTGACCGATGTACAAGTTTGGGATGGGGGGGGGCGATTGGGCTGATTCGCAAGGGATTACCTGAGGACTCTGGACAAGGCAAAGGGCGGCGTAGAGGAGGACGATGACGGCACGGATGACGGCCAGATGCTGAATGCCATTGCCTTGGACAAGTACGGGTCTACAGGGGACTTCCTCGCTCTGTCCACCCAGAACGCCACCTCCACCCCCACGGATGTGCGCCCCAGCCTCTTACCCAACTCTGCCTGCACCCCTTCGCGCCAGCGCGGCATCCTGGCCGATGAGGTGCGGGCCTGCTTCTGGCGCATGGATCAGCGGTCCCGGAACACCTTTGGGATGGAGGCACGCCAGGTGCGAGGCGGCGAGGGGAGAGGAGGGCTCTGTGTCTGCTCCTTAGGGGGGTCCTGAGGAGGCGTGCATGCCGCGCTGCGGCGGCGGGGGCGGAGGCAGAGGGGAAAGGGCGGGGATGGGTGGAGCTCCAGATTGCATGCAGGCAGTACGTCGATGTGAACTTTGAGCCGAAGGCGGGTGAAAAAGTGCTGGATAATGTGAGCCTTGAGCTGAAGTCCAACACCATGACGGCGCTCATGGGGCCCTCCGGTGTGTGACGAGGCTTCCCCCATCATGACGATGGTCGTGGGTTCCTCCAGTGTGTGACGAGGCCTCTGCATCATGACGATGGTCGTGGGCCCTCCTCGTGTGTGGCCGAGGCCTCTGCATCATGACGGCAGTCGTGGGGCCCTCCGGTGTGTGACGAGGCCTCTGCATCATGACGGCAGTCGTGGGGCCCTCCGGTGTGTGACGAGGCCTCTGCATCATGACGGCAGTCGTGGGGGGCCCTCCGGTGCGTGACAGGCCTCTGCATGTGACGGCAGTCGTGGGGCCCTCCAGTGTGTGACGAGGCCTCTGCATCATGACGGCAGTCGTGGGGCCCTCCAGTGTGTGACGAGGCCTCTGCATCATGACGGCAGTCGTGGGGCCCGCCAGTGTGTGACGAGGCCTCTGCACCCCTTTACTGCCTTCACTCTGCCTGCACCGCGTTCATGGCTGCCTCCAGCTCCGCGTCTACATGGTGTGGCGCGCGATACTGGTCGGAACGAGGCCTGCACTGCAGCTTCTCCTCAGCTGCTTGATGCTGGAGCAGATGGGAGCGGGTCATCAGTGCAGTCATCAGGTCATCGCCTGGTTTGCGCTCTGAGCCGTGCGCCCGAAGCTTTGCAGGTGCTGGGAAAACGCTCATGCTGAAGGTGATCGCTAGCCGTCCGATCAAGGGTGACATCACCGCGGCGAAGTTTGACTATACCTCCGCGGACAACATCAGCTACATCGCGCAGGTGCTGCGCCCATGTCCCTTGTCAGCCGTTGCCATACTCCTCTCCCGCTCACTTCCTTCCCCTCCCGCCCCGCCAGTGCCTCATCCCCCTGCCACAGGCCGCAGGCGAGGTGAAACCCCACTGGTCAGGCGGGCCGCTTCGAAGCAGCCAGGAGGGGGGGTGCAGGCGGCCCCCCTCATCCTTCTTCCGCTCTTGGCTCCTTCCGCCTTCATTGCGGGGGGTCTGTCATCTCCGTTCGTCATCTCCCGCGCACCACCGCCCTGGTTCGCACTCAGCGTCTCTGGCTGAGGAGCGCAGTCTCCATACACCCCTCCCGAGATGCTGCTATGAGTGGCATCTCTGCTGGAATAAGAGGACCCTCCTCTCGGGCACAGCGCGCTTGCTCTTTGTGAGCGAGGCGTGCACTTTCATTTGTGCTCGGAGTCGGAGAGGAATCCGCCACCAGCCGCTCCTCGGAGCACGCTGAAAGGAGCGGAGAGGGCCACGTGGCAGGATGAGGTGCTCATGGCGACGGAGAAGGTGGAGGAGGTGCTGCAATTCGCCTGCGCCATGCTCACGCCGCACAAGACCCAGGAGCAGCGCGGAGAGGTGGTGGTGAAGGTGATGAGGCAGCTCAAGATCTCGCACATTGCCCAGACCATCATCGGTGGCAATGTCGGCGCCGGCGTCGCTGTGCGTGGCTGCTCCGGTGCGTACTCCGGCGATCCGCACTCCTCCAGCTGGTCCAACATCCTCTCCCCCCCCACCGCTCCCCTTGCTGGCCCCATACCCAGCCCTGCTTTTTGCGCACCTGTCGGATGGGGGCGCGGCCGCCGGAGAGGGTGTGTACGGAGCGGCCGCCATCCAATCCGTCTCCCGTGGACCGCTTCTGCTTTGGCCCACGCGATTGGTTGAGCGCCACACGCCCGTTGCTCGCTGCGGCCTGCCATGCGTGAGTCGCTGGAATGGCATACCCGCCATTGTTGGGGGGCGCGTTGGATTGGGCTCATGTTGACATACAAAGGAAGACGGTCAGCGGAGCGGCCTCGGTGCGAAGAGGCCGCATGTTGGCCCCGCTCGGCCGACGCCGGTCGTCGATGTCACAAGGGTGTCACGCGCATGTCTCGCTCTCTGATGCCCCCCTTCGAGCGCATCGTGTCCTGGCGCTGGCCCCACGCCCTACCGCCCCCGACCGCCCTTGGGAGGAGGGCACAGGAGGCATGGTCCGACACCGGTGCCAACTCTGTACTCTCGGAGCTCTCAGACGGATGAGCACACATGCGCACGCGCGGTCCTCGTACGGCTGACACGCGCCGCGGGGGTATGTCCTGGCAGGCGGCGAGCAGCGCCGCGTGTCCATCGCGTGCGCCATGTTGAAGGACCCGAGCTTGCTGGTGTGCGACGAGCCCACTAGCGGGCTGGACGCGCACATCGGGCTGGAGGTGATGCAGTGCTTGAAGGAGCTCAACCAGCACAAGTGTGCCCCCT
Organism: Cymbomonas tetramitiformis; assembly: GCA_001247695.2. Lineage (NCBI taxonomy): Eukaryota > Viridiplantae > Chlorophyta > Pyramimonadophyceae > Pyramimonadales > Pyramimonadaceae > Cymbomonas > Cymbomonas tetramitiformis. Next base: position 16,237 of record LGRX02034385.1, on the reverse strand, counting down.
GCCCTTCCCCGCGCCCACCCTTGGCTTTGGTGAAGCGCGGCAGCGCGGGTCCACGCACGTGGCGGCACCGCGGCTCACGAGTCGCCCTGCTGAGTAGCACGTCGCCCACGTGGCGGCACCGCGGCTCACGGGTCGCCCTGCTGAGTAGCACGTCTCCAACGGGAGACGCGGCAGGATTGGTAGGCTGCCAGTGTGGCAGCCGCCATGAGATGGAGGGAGAGGGGGTGGGGCGGGCATGACTGGGTGGGTGGGGGCGTGTCGGCGGGTGCAGCACGACTGTAGTATGCACCATCCACCAGCCGCGTCTGTCGACGTTCAAGCTGTTTGACCAGGTGGCCCTGATGGGGCACGGCCAGATGATCTGGAGGGGGCAGCCGGCGGAGATGGTGCCAGCCTTCGAGAGCCTCGCAGGATGCCATGCCGGGGTGAGCACTCCCTGCCCTCGCCAAGCTTTCAATAGGCTGGCCTGTGCCGCCCGGGGAGAGGATAAAGGAGCGCTTGGGCTGGGCAGTCAAGACGGATGGATTCGTGGGGTTTGTCTGTACATGGAGGGGTGGGTGTAAGTAGAGGGGTAGGCGGGTGATACTGGAGTGTGGGCGGAGGGATTGCGCGCCGCAGTCGGACGAGAATCCTGCGGACTTTGCGCTCGACTGCCTCACGCCGCTCAATCTAGATGAGTGCAAGCTGCTCAAGGAGAAGTTCTCCCCTCCGCCGGTTGCAGGTGAGCTCCTCGGCCTTGGAGAGCTCCCCTCTGGCCTCCCTCGAGCTGCCGGGCGTGTGATCATCCGCAAAATCGCCCTCACCCCGGTGGCTTCCAATCCGTCCGATCATCTCACCCGTTCAGGCATGCCTCCGCGCGCCGTAGCCTCCCGCAAAAGGGCGGCACCCACAGCGCGTGCTCACAGTCCCTGCGGTGCTCCGCGGAGTGGGCACCGGAGAGGGGACGCGCCCGGCTGCCTCCGAGGAAAGAACCGGATGCTCAAGCCCGGTGGCGTCCGAGATGGCGGCCGTTTGCAAGCGGCCGTGCCGTGCACGTGGCATGACTGGAGGTGGCGGCGGGCGGCTCGTTCAGAGGTTCCCGCCGGAGCGAAGTTGTACCACTCGGCGGAGCACATGGACCACAGCAAAGAGGGCCCAGAGGTGCCTTTCTCCACCAACAGGCCCTCCCCATGCCATGCACCCTCTGCTCTTACTAATCCGCTCCCGACCCTTTCGTCTTGGTGACGATCCACCCCTGTTGTATCCCGCCTGCCTCCGTGTCAACGCCAGCTCTCCCGCCCTAGCCCCGTGCTACCATGCATCACGCGTCTTGCTACCGTGTAACAGCGGCGTCAACAGGGCCGTGAGCGCTGGGTGGGCTGTGGCGTGGTGCGGGAGCAGGCGTCAAGCGCCTCCTTTGTGTTCCGCTTCAAGCGCATCTTCGTGCGCCACCTCCGCACTACCGTGCGCAACAAGCTCGCTCTGCGCATGAAGCTGGTGCTCACCATCCTCTACGCCTTCATCCTGACGCTCCCTTACCTCGGCCTGGTCCGTGACGTGGCGGATGCGGACGACATCATGACCCGCGTCGGATCTTTCCTCAACTTGAGCCTCGGCGTCTTCGTGATGACCGCCAGCAGCGTCCTCGTGTTCCAGGTGCGGCCCTCACGGGGTGGAGCGCGGTCCAGAGGGGGCCCTAGCCGCGGCCACAAAGGGCCCTCCGAGGGTCTACAGCTGCTGCAGGCGGGTGAAGGCGGCAGACGCATCTCTGGAGAGTGAGGGGTGTTGCGGCGGGTGGCTTGAGATGCTGTAGGAGCATGTGGGGGTGGAGAAGTGGTTGGGGCCTCGAGATGGCGCCGAAGCTGTAGGCAATGGGGTCTAGGAGGCCCTCGGTAGTGTTCTTGGCATGGCTGTGGCCTGGGAAACGCCGTGTCGAGCGTGTCATAAAGTTGGGGTGTCGGCCAGGCGCGGCTCGACGCCGACGCTCTGTGGGATACCTTCCCCCGGCCCCGGATATGCCCGGCGTAAATGGCATTCATGCCCCCTGCCGGGGCATGACGTGGCCATGCCTGTGTGACGAGGATGTCTCGGCTGTGCAGGCGACGGCGAGCGTGCTGGCGACTGAGCTCAGCAACGGGTACTACACCTCCCTGGAGGCGTACCTGGCCATCATGACCGTCGAGATGATCGTGGTGTCGATACCCATCTACACCATCTTCACTCTTTTGGTGTACGGTATGATGGGCCTGCGCGTCGGCTTCGATTATTACTTTGTGGGCGTCGTTGTTACCGTCATCATTGCCCTCTGTGCCCAGGTGACAGCTGTCATATTTATTGCCGCCTCTTCCCCCAACTGGCTGCCTGCCTCCACGCGCAACGGGAGGTAAGCAGGCGACGCCGTGCCAGGCAAAATAAAGTATGGTGAATGACAGACAGATCCACTGGGACGGGCGGAGTTCACCGTGAAGGGAACGTGCGCATGGAGTGGTGCATTGCGCACAGTTAGTGAGAGGTTTAGATTGCAGTGTCGAGCTGCAAACTCATTCCCAGAGCATCGCCAACCTGTCTGATTAGTTTGTCGCGTGCATTTCTTTTGGCAGTTATGGTTCCGATGGGTCTCATTGACATTCGGAGAACTCGCTCAAATTCATTTCGTGAGGCAGAGCGGTCGCGGGGGCAGTCACTCAGATGAAACCCTGACCGTCCGAATCTGGATCGGGCGGTCAGGGTTTCGTCGCTTCGGGTTCTGGCGAGCCTGAAGCCCCTCACCCTGCCCTCTACATTGGGTTTCAGGGTTTGAGTGGTTTCGGTGCATCTCACACCTCACAGGTTATGCTTGGTTGTGGTTAGGGCAACATCTATGGCGAGGCATGGAGTGTTGGCCAACGGGGAGCCGTGCGGGGGTGCGGCTTGTGGGGCAGGCAACCGCGGCCGCCATCGGCATCATGATGGAGGACACGGCGGCCGGGCTAGGCATGTTCATCATTGTCAGCATCGCCGTTGGGGCCCCCTCATGCGGCATGTTGACCCGCATCCACACCATCCCTTGGTACTTCCGCTGGCTGTGCTACATCAATCCGATCTTCTACCACTTCATGACCATGGTGCTGAATGAGTATGAAGTACGTGCCTGCCCGGGACTGCGCCTGCATGACCCTCCATGCCTTTTGATGCGGACCTTCGATGTCGGTGGCAGGCGTTGCCCATGGCGTGTCATCAGGCACATGGCGCCCACCCCGCATGCTGTGAAGCACGTTGCCCGGCAGAGACGTGTACAAGAGGACCCGCGAGTGCGGGCGTGATCTCCACATGCTGAGCTTCGGGCCGGGGGTTGGAGCCATCAGGGCCGCACACTGCGAAAGAGCGCCAGCAGCTTTTCTTTCTTTTCGCATGGAGATGACGTGGTGAACTGGTTCTACGCTTATGAGTTCACTGGCGACCGGTATGTGGTCGTGGCGAGTCCCCTTTTCTAAGAAAGTGTCACAGATGCCAGTGCTAGCACGGATCCCCGGGCCGCCACGTGCTTGAAGCTGGCATCTTGCCTGTTTGTGCAAAGCCACCCTTTCCACCGTGTGGATTGGGACGCAGGGGTTTGCTCCGGCAGGGTTGAGGGTCATTAATTCTGTAGAAGGGATCTGGCGCCCGCGGAAACCTGCCGAGCAAATCTTTCATAATTTGTTCTGTGAAAGTGACTCGGGCCCGACGGAAACCTGCCAAATATTTCATAATGCAGTGAGGAGTGTGCTCCTCTTTGACATCTTTGCCGGCTTTACCTCACCATGCAGCGCTTGGCAACCCATGTTGCACAACACTGCCTTGCCTTAACACATACCTTTTCAGGGGGCATCGGTGCGCCTGTGTGTGATATGAAGCTGCACACATTTCTACTATCATCATCTCTCTTCACTTTGTCGCACAGCGAACAGGAAAGGATCGAAAGGTGCCGCCATGTATGCCGTTTGTGCCCGAGCATCTAGAGCGAAGTTGGTGGTATTGACGGCTGCAGGGAAATCGTTGAGTATCTCTTTCGGTGCAATGGATGCAGATTCCTAAATATTGCCTTGCTTGCATTCGAGACTCTGGTGGTAATGGTTTGCGGTTGGCGAGCACTACAAGGAAAGGTTAGCACTGCTTAATGTGCAGCATCCACCATCCACATCTGGCCACAAGGGAAAAGCTTGTGCGCACATTACTGTCTTCAGCTGGTCGGCATGGTATGTGACGAGATCCTTCGAAACGTCTTTTTGTTGGGAGGTGTCGGGCGCTATTAAGGACCTTGGATCTCGCCTTGCGAAGGACGTGCGACTTTGAATCAAGAATCCAACAAGCATCATCAACCCACAAGTACTCCCAAGCTGTTCTGCAAAGGGGTGTGCAGTATCAGTGTGCCTCTGGCCTCTACTGGGTATCAATCTTGTGATCAGCTAATGATATACCCTCGATGAGTTTTTTTGGCTGCCTCTAAGAACCCAGGGCATGACTGGTGGGACAGCGTGTTTTAATTGTGGATCCGCTGACAAGGGTGTAGGCAATGAATGAATCTTGATGTTCGTGTCCTAGTTTTTGGATGGCACGTCTCTGACAATAACCCACAGCACGATATACCGTATAATGACACAAGGCACCCATGTAATCAGGACAGTGTATATGTATTTGATTGACTGGTGTTGACGCCTATATATTTTCGGCTACGACGACTCGTCTCAAGTCCATCCGAGCGGCATACATCATCCCTAATCAGAATAAGCAGCCCGCAAACCCTCGATACACATAGTATCCACAGTCATCTAAAACCCCTTCATATTTCTTTCACACATATATGCGCTACTCTTATTATTTTCGAAGATATTATGGGAATTCTGTGCCGGTTATTTTCATTCGTCGCATCAGTTTAATTACACTCTGGTTTACTACAAAGCGACTGGCATGCACCAAGCATCAGAGGCATCCAATATTACGCGGACCGCGACTAACATGTACACCGGGCGATACCACCGGCACACATACGCGACACTTTACCCGGCGCGGGCGGGACATGCAAGACTGCAATGACGATTTACGGATGCGAAGTTGTATGGCACTGAGATCAAGGTATGCGTACGATAATGTACGCAACGTGAAATTGCGGTGACGAGGCGCACCAGGTTGCAGTATATAAGGGCGTAAAATACAATAGGTCTTTGACCGTATTTGAAATTTGTACCAAAGATCAGTGAAATATGTTACCAATAAGTATGCTTACACGTATACAATATGTTGCACTGTCTCGGTAGCCGGATGTATATGTGCACAATATGTAACAAATCTATCCTGAGCGACACTTTGGACGCCGCTCCTTACACACAAACAATACTCTTATGAATATTCATCGCATCAGTGGATTAGCAGTAATGTATTGCGTCAATCAGTCAATTCATCCAATTTCGTCGATTAGTTCACGTATTGGCACGTCGGGGGTTTGTAGTGATTCATTCATCAGATTACCTAAAAGTTCTTTCTTTGAAACCTTGAAAGGATAAAATCGGGAATTCGTCACCTCCGCCCGCGAGTACGCATATTCACGGACGACGTTTCCCATTTTTCGTTCCATTAGCCTGGGTATACGGGAGTGAAATATCGCAGGAACGAATTTAAGATGAATGAAGCAGTCTCAAACCCTTTTGCAGATCTTCGATATGTCTGCTCGTCGGTACATATCACACATACTCGTAATCATACTTAAGCAAACCAAACACTTAAAAGGATCCGAGCGTTTGCGTAATAGGCACCTAGCATTACCAAGACCTCGACTTCTGTGCCGCCTTCTCCTCGTCAGAGTCATCCGCGCGGCTGCAGCTGGAGCAGTCCAACCGAGGAGCCGTCTTCTGCTTCTTCTGCTCTTCTTTCTGCCAGCACTGAAGCATGAGATGTTTGGAATTCCATACTTGCACGAGCCTGTGGGTACGACACATGGCCGTATGAAGTGCTTGTTTGACGGAGCAGCGGTGCAGCAAAGGGATACGGTGCGCATAAGTCTGTACACAAGCGTGTATCCCCTCCATTTCCAAAGGAGGACATCCCCGGAGAGCCCACCAGTAGTTCCGGCAGTTGGTGGGAGACTTACGATGAAAAGTTCAGGGGGCAAACGCAGTGTGCAGAAATTATACAACCATCACAAGATTTTCTCTTGAAAATATATAAATTAACTTTATAGTGGAGCGCCCCCTGAATTTTCGAAACACTTCGGACTTGACCGCGCTTCAAGTAAGCGGTGAAATAACCCCTTTGGGGCATTTTAAAGCAGCTCTAGCGCAGTATTTTATTTTATTTGGTAACAATATTTTGTTTCAGAATGTCCACGCCTTGTTGTGGGCCACTCTAGAAGAGTTTTACGCTAGCGCTTGGAACGCTCTTTGGCTTTGGGAAGTTTCGACGAGATGGTGCACTACGATCTTCTTACAGTTGATTTGTATTTTATTTCCGTTATATTGTATGGTAACATGACAATCGGTGTTAAGCGGCAATTATAGGTTGAATACCCTTCCAGAGGGTTGTCTACTTGGGAGGAATGCCCGTCACTTGTATGAATGATGACAACATATAATGGATAAGATGAGTATAGGGATGGGGGGGCATGCATAACTTGCAATGAAGTGCCTGGCCAATTCAGGGTCTGAAAGGCATTTTCAGGGTCTGAAAGGCATTTTCAGGGTCTGAAAAGTCATTTTCTGGGCCTGAAAACCATTCTCAGACCCTGAAAACCATTTTCAGGCCCTGAAAAGTCGTTTTCAGGCCCCCCCTTTTCAGGCCCTGAAACCCCTTTTCAGGCCCTGAAAACCATTTTCAGGGCCTGAAAACCATTTTCAGGGCCTGAAAACCATTTTCAGGGCCTGAAAAGTCATTTTCTGGGCCTGAAGACCATTCTCAGACCCTGAAAACCATTTTCAGAGCCTGAAAAGTCATTTTCAGGCCCTGAAAAGTCGTTTTCGGGGCCAAAATACCGTTTCCAGGGTCTGAAAACCGTTTTCAGGGCCTGAATAGTCATTTTCAGGGTCTGAAAACCATTTTCAGGGTCTGAAAACCATTTTCAGGGCCTGAAAAGTCATTTTCAGGCCCCTGAAAACCATTTTCAGGGCCTGAAAAGTCATTTTCAGGCCCCCGAAAACCATTTTCAGGGCCTGAGAAGTCATTTTCAGGCCCTGAAAACGATTGGCAGGGCCTGAAAAGTCATTTTCACGGCCTGAAAACCATTTTCAGGCCCTGGAAACGATTTTCAGGGTCTGAAAAGTCATTTTCAGGGCCTGAAAACCATTTTCAGGGCCTGAAAAGTCATTTCCAGGGCCTGAAAACCATTTTCAGGGCCTGAAAACCATTTTCAGGGCCTGAAAAGTCATTTTCAGGGCCTGAAAACCATTTTCAGGGCCTGAAAAGTCATTTTCAGGGCCTGAAAACCATTTTCAGGGCCTGAAAAGTCATTTTCAGGGCCTGAAAACCATTTTCAGGGCCTGAAAACCATTTTTAGGCCTGAAAAGACTTTTCAGGGCCTGAAAAGGCATTTGTAGGCCTTATGTGAATTTTCAGGGCTTGGAACACTGTAAAATTTTCAGGCCCTGAACTTTTTTTTCAGGGGGCAAGATGGGGACATGAGAATATAATTCTAAACTTTATATAACACGAAAAGTGAATAAAAAGTTCAGGCCCTGAAAAAAAAGTTCAGGGGGCATCTTAAGAGTGTGAATTCCAAATTTTCAGGCCCTGAACTTTTGTGTAAAACTTATATTAACCATGAGGTTTTTTCTAAGGTGTATAACTAGCCTAGTATAAAACAAGTTCAGACCCTGAAAGTCATTTTCAGGGCCTGAAAATGGTTTTCAGGCCCTGAAAATGGTTTTCAGGGCCTGAAAAATATTTTCAGGGCCTGAAAAAAAAGTTCAGGGGGCAATTTTTCAGGGGGCAAAAAAAAAAGTTCAGGGGGCAATCGTAAGTAGCCCCCCATCTGCCGGATTTACTCAGCCCAGCATGCAGTAAACCATAATGCAGAGCCCCAATCGTGCCACAAAAGGCAAGCGAGAGATTAGTAGTGTGATTGCATCGGTAGGCCCGAAAAATTGTTCATGTCCGTCACACTACCAAATTACTCAGATCCTGAAATACAGTTTTGAAATTTGGCATAATACGATTAGCATATACATAAATTGCCAGGTGATGGCGGTTCCTAACTCATTCCTCGTCAATGATATCCCTCTACTGCTATACAAATCGACTTTATAGCATTTTGAGTGACATGTGGGTCGTGATGAAGTAATAATTATGTGGGCATTTCAATACAATGTATCTTGTCGCTGCTGGACTAGCATCGATTGTGGGGTGGCCCCGATTCATTTGCTGTATAACTTTCGATGTAATGCGCCACAAGCGCATCCCTTTCATGATATAATTCTGATTTGTTTATGCATTGCTTGTCACTCGATCGCGATCTGCTAGCATATCCGATCGAATGCTCACCTTCGTCTGAAATGTCATTTTTGGCTGCATTAGCATCCTTTCCCAATGGATTGGAGGAATACATTGACTATCGGGATGGAGTATTGCATATCATATTTCAAAAACATGGTCATGTCCAACAAGTTTTTAATCGCATTCACGTATCGTTGATATAACCATGTTTGGACAATCTATTTGCCATACGCAGCTATGCGATGATATACTGAAAATCTGCTAAACCCTGCACGGTCAGTCTGCATGTCGAACGGTCACAGATACTGCTGTCTACTGCGCTACTACCTGTACTGCACTACTCAGGTCGATCCTACTGTATAGATCTGGCATGGGGGCCTACACCGAGACTCTCGGGAGGGCTGCCCATCCAGATTCTAGTACACCAACTTGGAACTGGAGTGGTGTGAATGTATGAGTTAATGGCACTTGGCCAGAAGCACTTGCACACACCCGCCTGTGTGTGCACATCCAGCAATATACCCACCAACTAGAATTGGTGGCGCGTTGGCTTCGCCGCAATTATTTCAAAAGTTTGGTGTGTTTACGTCTTACAAGCGCACCTACGCAAACCATGTCGTTGGCGTGCTTCAGTGATGGTTACCTTTCGCACTGTTCGAGAGTTCCTAAGCCCCCAACAGCTCGTACAACGTGATGTATCGGTCACAAAAACCATTATTTCTTCCACTTTTGGTGCGATATGACATTTCACGCTGAAGTTCAAGAGTCCGTAAAAAGTATGGTTGGACGTTCCATCGTTTCCCAAACTGCATATTGGCATGCCGTACGCCCAATCATCGATGTTTTTAAAACGTTCAATGATTATTATTATTACGCTCCTGTCGCCTACTATTTGCCTAAATTTTCCCCATATGCTCTTTGCTTCATCATTCTTTGGGGAAAAGTCAACAACCACGTGGGATAAAAGCAGTATGTCGCACGTGCTTGTCACTTTTAACATCAACATGTCGTCAATGCACGCATGCGGGTCGTCCACATCGAAGTGCAAATTCGGTATAGTGGTGCCCGTTTCATTCATCAGCACAGCTAATGTGTGCTTCCAGGATTTGACCGGGTCGAGGATTGTCGCCACGGAATTCTTTATATATTTAGACGCTACTCCTCCGTGCTTCGCGTATGCTGCGTATGCTTCAAACAGTCCGTCTGTGGCGCATGCCGGCCCGCCTGATATGTCGACCACATGAAGTTGTCGCATCAAGAAGGATGGCACGATCTGTATGAGTTTCATGAACACTGACCGAGTTGCGATAGCGCGGTCAGTATAGTGTTTGTCTATATACGTTTCCTGAAAAGCTGCATTTTCGTAATTTTCTTTTTTCCACAGGAACTTGCCGTTCTTTGCCCACTCGAAAAACGCTTTGCATCTTCTCTCACGAGCTTCGGGATCCAAAAGCTGTGCAGCTTGTTTACGTGCTGCACGCACCAGAATGTCTCGACGCGTTTCAAATTGGTCCTCTGCTGTAGCGGCCATGCTGTCTACAAATTGTAGATTGTTATAGTGGATATTTGAGTTTTACACGAACACTGCGTTCGCGACAGCAAATTTGTGCGATATGTAAATACTAACAACACGTGTACTTGCGACATGCCATGGCACCGAACATGCCATGATTACTTCGTTTCGGATAGTGATTTATCGTTGCTATGCTCTCTATAGATAATGTTCTCCGCCGATCTGCTGTGGATCTGATATGCATGCGGGCGGTAAGATCGGCGGTAATTGAGATCTTACTGGTGATTTATCATGGTAATACCGTATGACCATGGTACGTAACTTACCGGTAATTTCTTAAGTATGGCAGGTAAGACGATTATGGGGGTCGGCAATACCGGTAATTTATACCTGGTAATTACTGTCCCGGTAATTTACCCCAAAAATTACCCGGCTTCCTTATGTCTCACTGTTACCCGATGATACGGCTTATTTACATTTTGTGCAATTTCGCTATCGTGAACCGCCGCTGCAGCCTTGTATGCCCCGTTCGCGCCGGGAGAGGCGTCACATATTAAGTCGAAAGCGAGTGCGTTATCGTAGCGATAACGCATGACATGCGCGATGCGCGGTGATCGCGCATCGGGCGTGAATGAAGAAATTGTCACGCATATCAGTCTCGATGATCATGCCATGTCGCATGATGCGCGCTGGGCACCCGTGTGGATAACATCGACCGTATGGTATCGAAGCCCTGGCGCTGGGCACCATGTGCGTAGCAACGACCGTATGGTGCCGAAGCCCCGGCACAATCAAGTGTGCCGCAGAGCGTCCTGTCGCAGAATCAAATGTGCACAGATTGTCCTGTCGCAGAATCGAATGTGTACATAGCGTCCTGTCGCAGAATCGAATGTGCACAGAGCGCCCTGTCGCAGAATCGAATATGCACAGAGTGCCCTACCTGTCGCGGAAATAAAGGGGCACCGAGCGTCCTGCCGTATAATTGAAGGTGCACAGCGTCCCATGGAGTCTGAAAGTCGAATAGGCCCTACGGTGATTATGGCCCTAGATTCTCTTTCAATTCATCAACAGCAGGTAACTCCTGTTGGCAGTATTTTTACTTTTTGACAGTTAGTGGATGCTGATTATGAGCTGCGTGCCTCATCTCACTCCCTCATCGCACTCCCTCATTGCCATCCCCTCATCGCAGCTAAGGCTCGCGGTTTACCGGTAATTGAAAAACGGCCTCGGTATTACCGGTAATTTACCCGGTAATACTTCGCCTATAGTATCACCAAAGGTTTACCACATGCAGCAAATCAAGCCAAAATCGTACCTGAGTTACCCTGCGCATGCACACTAGATGTATTTGATGCCCCTGAATACGCCTGTAAGGTGCAAAATGATTGCTTAAGTCAAATGTAACGCAAGGTTAACGAGCAGCACATTGTTCTGCAGAGGCCCCATATATCCGAAATATCGGCTAAGACATTTTTAGATGTACCGTTGGATTTTCCCGATCGTGCATGGTACTTGTATGGATATATTTGTTGATGTATGGAATGTGTAACTTGAATGTGCTACGAGTTATTCGGGCCTCACCATCAAAATCGAAAGTGATCGGGCTAAGTCCGTCCTAAACTGGGATAATTTCGTACAGTACAAGGTCGAGGAATCGGATTCCGGCATCGAAGGCGGAGTCTTTTGAGGAGGCTTTTACGCGCTCTAGTCGAAACTCGAGAAGGCATGATCGTCAGAGATCATGTAAGGAGCGTGGAGCCATGGAGCGCGCTCGGGCTGGCGGTGCGGCATGGGCTGCCAGTGAGATGCGATCCATTAAGCGGAAAGGCGATAAACGACGATGCCGTAAATGTCGGCGGTGTCACGATCACCGGCCCCATACAGGCGCCCAGGGTAGCTAATCCTGCGCAGCTTTCTAAGGTTAAGCCATCCAATCCCAGCGACAAATAACAAGAACATCCGTGAAAGTCGCCATCCCACTAGGCAGAGATCTTCGCGTGGACGTCGCTTGCGCTTATTGTGGCGCCGGAGCGCGCATTGGCCTCGCGTAACCCATTATGTTTAGCCAGTTATGACCAAGGCAATGCTGAACACCCGTACGCGTGGAGTGGGCCCACGACCTAGCAATGTTTGCCCAAACTGGTACATCCATATAGTTTACACAGAAAATGTTCTGTCTGAAAACGACAATTTCTCAACGATATCAAAAAAGCGATAGAGACCAACCTAAATACTCCCGAAATGGTCGGACCTGCCTACTACGGAGGACTTAGCGTTTGCGAAAAGAATAAACACACCCATACTGCTAAGTGTTCGATATGACGGTCATTGCTGAAAAACTTGCTAAAATCAACCCAGCAGACAGCCCTCCCGCGAGAATCTCGGTGCGCAGGCCACTGACTGCTGATTATAGGAATCTCTACCGTTTGTGACTGACTGTCCGTAATAGCAGTCAATGTATGACAGGCACTGCCTAGCGTAGTAAGCCAACGTGAATAATGCAACCGTAGCATCTCTATCCGCAATGCGTGAGTATCACGCATGCGCGTCTGTCCCCCGACACCCGAGCACCCACGACAGCGATACCGAAGATTTCAATTCACACTTCGACTTATGAAAAAGCAACACGCGCATCACCCGCACCCGCGACAGCGCAACGACACTCGAATATTCCGCGTCATCGGTATCGAGGTGCTATTTGTACCTCACTAGTCGGGGATGATCACTAGAATGTGACCAAACCATTTCAATTCTCTGTTCGAGCCGTAATATTCTTAATTCCAAAATTGGACTTATTCTTCTCAAAATAACATCATGCCAGGACGACACCGCGCTCTGCGCGTGCGTCTGTTGGTGGCATTGCAGACGAAAATCCTGTCTGCTGGTCTGGACATCACGGCGTCTTCCGACTTCGGCGACCCTGGCAAGCGGGCGGTCGACAAAGTCAACGAGCTGGTCTACACGGTGTTTTGACTTATTCGTTTGGTGGAGCAGGATTCCCTTGCGGAGATGCTCCTGCAGGAACTTACTTGTTATTTAGGGTTTTGCGGGGCGGGACGGGCAGGACGGACGGGACGGACGGGACGACTGCAGCAGCAGCGCCTGTCCCGCCCGGTGACGAGATTGGCCGTATTGCAGTCGTACCCGTTATTCGAGCGGTGGCCAATAAACTTGAGTAGCTAGGGGGCTTATTAATGCGGTCCCACGGTGACATTGCCAAATGGCCGCTCGGGCAAAGGAGCCTCGACGGCTTCCGCCCAGGCTCTTCTGTGACCTCGCCCGTTGGCTACGACCGTGACAGCCAGTGGACAGCAGTGCCCGAGTGTCTAAGGCGGGCAAATGCGGGGTACACCACGCATTCAAAGAGAGAGCACACTTGGCGTGCAGAAGCATGTGCGTGACTCCGCTGCTGCATTCTGCACTCCATAGCACGAGGATGACCCCAACGCACATTACTTGCTCTTGCGACATGGCACATTTTCCTGTTGGCGGCACAGGACGGTGCCTGCAGTGCTTTCCACAGGTGGTGCTGCCAGCGGGGTCGATGTGTCCATTTACGGCATCTCAGTGGGCGACACTAAAAAGAACAACGACGACATCGATGACCAGGATGTGCAAATCCAATGAACTAACGCACCGTCCGAACCACCACAGTAATGCACCAACACGACAATGCAACCATCAAATAAGGTACATCGCAAGTGGATAATTTAAGAGTTACAGCAAGGCGGGTGAGCCTCGGATCCATCCAAGTTCCTACATGGCGATACACCGACCAAATCACACAACTACATTCCCCCCCTCCCTGCTACACGCTCGGCATTCCATCTCTTGACATCCTTGATCCTCGAAAGCGATGATCCTTGATAGCGATGTTGTGACTTAATGATTTGATTTCTCAAATGACGTTCATCAAAGCATAGGCCAAAACTGTGGCAACAACGTACCATTCTATGAGATTTTGACACCACCCTTCTTATGCATGCCCCCTTGATCCTTGTGGCCAATCAGAATTGGTAACGAATCTGCCCGCCTTCTATGACACGCTCTGAGGGTGCCATTGGGGCTTCATCCGCAGTGAATAAGGTTGAATCGACTGACAGCTCTAAGCCGCCTCCGCCTTTCCTGTCCCTTCCCTCCGCTCCATCCTCCAAGAAAAGCATGTGGTCCTTTGGTAGAATGCGGCTAAACTGGATCAGCATGCTCTCTATGACCTGCCGAACCTGCATGACACAGGCCCCCGCCGAAGACCCGAACACTGATCGATTCTTCTGTAGGCACACTTCAATTCAGCTCAAATGCAGTTGTTTTCAGTTCCATTCAACTCAATTTATTTCATTTCATTTCCATTCAATTCAATTCGAACCGAACCAATGCGAGGTCAGTGCAGTGCAGCAACCACTCAAGTGCAAACGTACGATGCACCCCCGATGAGTGGTTTGATGGCCGAGATTGCGCACCTCATTCGGAGAGTCCGCGAGACCTCGGATCACCGGGCTGATCATCGCGCCCGCACCTAGCTTCTTGATTTGAGCTGAACGCCCTCCCTCCCTCCGGCCCGTTTCACCAATCTATGGGCTAGCAGGTGCTGTCTTGGCCGCCTTGCACTCAGGGTTGTTCCATTCATCGCAGTAGGACAGCAAGTGAAAACCGCATCTTTAGTGTCGCTCCCGCACGCAGGAACATGTCTTGATTTGTCCAATCAAAGGAGCATCCATAGCCGACGTAATCGCGAAGGTGCATCACCGGTTGACGGACGCAACTCGCAAGCACATCAATGGTCGGCGGAGGGCCGCCTAGAAGCCGCCCTGAACGAAATACGGTAACCCGCGCTTAAGACGGCGACTCGCACGGGTTAAGTTGAGGAGCGAGAAAGGGGCGCTCAAATTACCGGCCATGGACTCGCACGGATTAAGTTGAGGAGCGAGAAAGGGGCGCTCAAATTACCGGCCATGGACTCCACGGTTAAGTTGAGGAGCGAGAAAGGGGCTAAGGATTACCGGCCATGGACTCGCACGAAAGGTCAAATTACCGGCCATGGACTAGCGACGGCCATGGACTCGCACGGGTTAAGTTGAGGAGCGAAAGGGCGCTCAAATTACCGGCCATGGACTCGCACGGGTTAAGTTGAGGAGCGAGAAAGGGGCGCTCAAATTACCGGCCACGGACTCGCACGGGTTAAGTTGAGGAGCGAGAAAGGGGCGCTCAAATTACCGGCCATGGAATCTTCCGCTTTGTGGTGCTGCTTAAGAAGAAGATTCTGCAAGTGCACCTGCCAACCGACCACGATGCCATACGCTGCTATTTCAAGCTGCCCACTGGACGACCAAGAATGCCACAATGCCAAAAGGTGAAATTCTCGAAGGTGGAAATACAGCACGAGCAGAGCCTGACCCATTGGACCGCTCGGGTTTGCTAGGCGGCGCAACCAGCGCCGGTGCCGAACAAGGTGCGCGTACCACATTCTTCAGAATACACGCGGCGCGTGGGCCTCCCAGGTCGATGCCAGTCTGGATGAACTCCACCATGCCCATCACGTGCTGATTCAGAGGCTCCATGTGAGGCTGAGTCACCCAACCCCTTCCCACCTCCCCCTCGCCGGGCTCAGTTCACAGGGCTGATTCAGAGGCTCCATGTGAGGCTGAGTCACCCAACCCCTCCCCACCTCCCCCTCGCCGGGCTCAGTTCACAGGGGTGACTCTTTCAACCACGCCGCAAAACTATTCCGTGAGGCAATCCCTCAGGATGCATAATGATGCACAGCGAGAGAAGGCGGACAACATTCCGTGCATTTCGCATATTTTGCCGCGCATCGCCGGAGGAGTGTCTCATGTCAGGTTCTGGCCATCGCGTATCTGCAAGGCAGACAGCACTATCCTCACTAACGGGAACTCGTTTGGCTGCTTTCTGGTCCGGGAGGTCAGATACATCTTCAATCTGCTGCAGGACACGATGACGGGGATCGCCCCGGTGCCGGCGTGCAGCAACAACCAAGGAGCCGGTCACCTGGCTTCTGATTACGCGAACAACGGCAGGTCCGAGCAGACTGAGGCGAGGAACATGTATGTGTGTGAAATGGTGAGGAGCGACATTGTGGGCCCTCTGTATGTGAGCACGGATCAGAACACCGCCGCCATCTTCACTAAACCGCTGCCGGCACCAAGCTTCGTGACTCAAAGAAGAGGTGTGGTGTGATGAAGATACTGGTAGAAGGACAATCTGAAGATGAGTTGGAGGAAGAGAGCTGATGGGCACCGTCCTAATGCCTGGAGCTGGAGAATGGGCCCCACCCCGATGACTGGAGCTGGA